>MQRK01233936.1:11796-22449 GCA_001938485.1 Girardia tigrina | reverse complement strand
TGAACTATATAAATAGTATTCAAACAAAAATCAGAAATTCTTTAAATTTTAAAACCCATTTTTCATGAGCAGAGTTTGGAACGGGTGGGCTTCAAGAATAATTTTTAAAGCCCAAGGCTGAAATCGACGGGCCCCAGGTTTCTGTTTTTCGACACTTTTAGTAAAATTATGTCAAGTTTATTAACTGTAAGTATCTCGTTTAATAGTGTGATTTATAATAAATGATTTACAAACATTATTTTATATCACATTATTAAAAGAGATAGTTTAGTTTTTGAATTTCTAATTTATTTATTGTTAATATATTTTTAGGAAGTCTAAAAATTAGAAATTTGAAGTTTTAGAAATTCTAAAATACAAGACTTTATATATAAGAATGTTTGTGGATCATGTGTAATTAAATTTGATTATAGGTTATTTGCATTTATGAAAAATGTAAATTTCTAACCTTCTTGATAATTTAAACGTGGACTTATTGAAACATACAGCTCTGTCACTTAAGCCCTTTGAAATTACTCTTAACGCAATGAGTAATAGAAAAAACTAATCTCAGAGTGGTAATTATTGCTATTAATTTTATAATTGAAAAACTATAGGCTCAAGATTCATAAATTAGTGCGATTTTATTATCGAGCATTAATCATTATACCATTCAAGAATAAATCAACAGCTGATTGATGTGATGAATTCCTTATACTACTTCAAACATGTTATAAAAACTTCGACTGATCTGGAGACAATATTAATGAAACGTCTTTTCACTTCCACAAGCGAATCCAATTATTGACAATATCGAAGATAATAATAGTTCATTTGAAAATGTCAATCAAAATATTTCACTGTAAGAAGAATTAAAAATTCGTTTAAAATCTTCGATTCCTCGAACGTTCTTGCAAATCGATCGTTATAAAACATTACGACAAGAATTTTTATTATCACAAAATAATGATTTATTAACTAAAAATTTAAAGCATTTATTAGATGCTTATAACAAACATTAAACTATCATCATTTGATCCAGAAAGATCATTTTCTGTTGCAAATAAGTTCTGTACAAAATTACGTTCCAGGTTATCAGGTTACGTTCCACGTAAATCTTTAAGTGCTCTTGTATCGTTAAAATACTTCTTTCATTAATAAAAATATGTAAATAAAGAAGTTACATTGCTTATTATTGCTGTTTTCCACTTCTTTTCCATATTCTGGCATTAATATTGATAAAAAGTTAAGTATATGTCAAGTCTGTCAAAACTTTTTTATCAATATAAAGGGCAAGCCCGAAAGCCCGAAAAAACCTACTGGCTTGAGTTCGAGGTCAAACGGGCTTGAATGTATCGGACTTTTCCAAACTCTAATCGAGAGTTATTAAAAGATAAAGAAACAATAGATTCCGATAAATAATGCCAGAATAGGGAGAATTTAAGTGTTGAAATTAGTAGAAAACGTTCATTTGTGATCCATATAAAACAATACTGCGATTTGATAACACCAGGCTACACATTTTTTGGATGATACTATAACAAATAGTAAAACTTGGTTGACATGTTAGACAATCCACCACATTAATCAAATGTAGCCCTTATGGGAAAATTTGTTTTTGTTCCTCCAAATTTCATGAATGGAAATAAATTCAAAAATGAAGAGGATGTGGAAAATGCTTAGTAGGAATTTATCAGAGTAAAGAATCATTTTATTGAAATGGTATTCAAATTTAACATTCTAGATGAGAAGTATATTGTTAAAATAATGAAAGAATATGAACTAAATTAAATATAGTGTCCAAATTATTTCAATTTCCTTTTAAACATTTTCTAAAATTATCTTTATTGAAGCCAAAAACATTGCTGTAAAAGAGGAAGAATAGAATTTGAGGGAAGTTTAAACGAGTTTTTAGGTTTTTGAAAAGTTACGAGAACAAAAACAATTCAAACAAAAGTCAGAATTGTAATGAAAATAAAATAGTTTCCCAGTCAAGTTACGGCAACAAATGAAATTGGTAAAATGGATGTAACGCTACTGACATTTGCATGTCCATCTAACAGTATTGGAAATTTTCCTAAACATTCTGAAACGAAAAAAAGATCAAATTTGCGATGGAATTACAATTGAATGTGGTACGAAGTGAGAAAAAAGACGTGGATCGATTTAAATTGGCTCTACCACTGATGCTGAGGCCGAGATACACTCCCTCAGAGTACGACGGAGACAGAGGTTTATCAAGTGGCAAACAAGTATGAGTATCATTTCAAAGTGACCGTTCCCGGAACAAGATTTATCAAAGATATTTTCTTGATCAATCACAAATTAGAAATAAATTATACGACAGATAACAAAACATCTTCAGAAATTATTTTAAAATCGGAATACAATGGAACCAAGTATTTTGATATCAATATTGATTATATTTCAATGAGAGAACCATCGGTGTTGTATGAACTTGGGACAAAATCGAATCAATTTGCCGGTAAAAAAAACAGTCGTTTTATGAATCGGATGTCGCAATGATTAACTTTCTACCAAAATTTACTGTTCCAGATAGTGAAAATCAAAATTGTAACATTCAAATCGTAATTATTGTTCATAGATCTGGAAGTAGGCAAGGATCAAATATCGAAAAAGTAAAACAGAAAATTGTTTTAAATGTTGGGGCTGATTTAACTCAGAAATTAAATGAGACGAAGGCGGAAATCGATAAAATGAAAGGAAATCAATCAGTAATTGTACAGGTAGTCGTCGACTTACGACCACGATTGGTTCCGACAGACCGATCTTAACACGATTTGGTCGTAAGTTGAGTAGGCTATATGTACAGTATTGTGCAACTGGTACAACTGGTTTAATATTTGCAAAACATACAAAACTACAAAATACAGGTTTAAAAAATACAATAGGAAACATTTATCCAATTGCAAAACATAACATATACAAATATATAGACATGTAGGAAACATTTTATTGGCCGCTGGTGTAGATAAAGACAGGCGTAGACAAAGACAATTTCCTCTTGGTAGACATCTTGGGAGGGATTTGATGAAAAATAWCTAAGACGGATGGGATTACAGTTKAAATGGTACACACATATATGGTAGTGCTACCGGAACCTGGTATGCACTGTCGTACGCCGCGGCTAGCGATTGTGGTCGTAAAGTCGAATGGTCGTAAGTTGCATAAGTCGTAAGTCGACGACTACCTGTATCTGGAGAATCAGAGGCCAACAAAGCAGTTTCTGCAAAATATACTATACGATACTTTGCTTTGGTCGGTGCTTCAAAAAGATAACAAGCTTCATCTTATATCAGTGAGTTCAGTTTTTCTTCCCCCCCCTCATCCCGGAAGCACCGAACACCCAACCCCGGGACTACGCGACCGAGCTGCGCCCGCTCTCACACCAACTTTTCAGTATTATTAAAAAGAGAGATTATTAATAGATTGAAAAGAAATCATAAATTCTCGAAAAAAGGTTTTATCCCGTTAATCTGAAGGAATAAAATCAGAAGCAATGGTAATATGCCAAAAAAAAAGTCTGGAATTTTGTAATTGGTTATGACCATATTTGTAACATCGAAACATGTACCATGATTCTATTTTAGAACCAACTGTAAGTAAATTATATTGCAACAGTATAAAATTATCGTTCACAAGACAATATAATTAGTATGCTTGAATACTTTCGTGATTTAAGCGCAAAAATCATCTAAAAACCAAAAAAACATAGGAAAGTTGAAAAATTTTAACAAACATTAACATTAAATAGATTGCTCATTTCTAAACTGAAATAACCGAAATAAATTATTCAATTAAAATTTAAGGTTTGGAATTTTTTTCTACTTTTGTTTAATGTTCCATACCTTAGGAAGACGATTTACGAAATTACGAGAATATGTAAGTAAATTAATTATAATTAATGATTTAGTTCAAATATTTATGGGTGACCAGTCCAGCAACACTTACACAAACCATTGGAAGATATTAGTAAAAAGAGAGATTATTAATAGATTGAAAAGAAATCATAAATTCTCGATTACAATGAGACATACTTTAGCGATCGAGCTATTTGCGGCTCCGCATAGTCCCCGATCCGACGTTATCGCTACATAGAGCTTTTGTGCTGCGTCTTCCTCAGGTGAGACATTTGCTCTCTCATAAAAAACTAAAACAAATCTTAAAAATCGAAAACTATAACTGGTTTGGGGTCCCACAAATTTTGAAAAATATACTTATACATAGCAAAAACTACATACAATGCGAGCAAAATATTTCTCGATTTTTATTTTCTTCAGAATCGAGTAAAATATTTTAAAAAAGATACTCAATTTTCATGATGGAAAATGACATGGTAAAATAGGTTCTGTGTCTCTCCTTTCAAATGACTGATTAATCTTTTAATTCTTATTATTTGAAACTAATTTATTCAAATTTAGATTTAATATTTAAACTTTTAAATTATGATTGTAAATTTTAAATGATATTATTATAATATATTTTTTTAAATTTCTAAATTATGAGTAGTTAAAATTTTCGTTTCGCCTAATAATTTAGGATTTTTTAATTCGCAGTTTTTTTTAAAAAAATTAAATAATTATATAAAACCAAAAAAATGTCTACATAAAAAAACAATTGATATATTTTAATAGTAAAATAATTAATAAAAGTTTCAAAATAAGAATTTTAAAATAAATAATAAACGGATTAAAATTTTATAGTTTTAAGATAAAAATTTATAAATATAATTTGAAAGATAAATTTTATAATTGTAAAGTAAATTTTAAACAATTAAATTAAGAAAAATTAATAAACGGAATTTGGGCGAAATGATTGAATTAAGAATAAATATACTCTAAAACTTCAAAAAATCCCCCTGTGGTGTTATTCTATTTTTTTAAAGTTGGAAAAACAAGGACATGGAATTATTAGAAAATTTTAAAAATCAGAAACAATTTTTACAAAATCAAATTTATTCATCAATTTCTGAATAGCTAGATTTCGAATAGTCCTCACCATCAAGAACTTGATGATTTATACTAGCACAATATTTTGTTCTATATTTAATACCAAATTGTGCATCTTTGGCAATGAGCAAGCTCATTCGCTCATCTAAGAAACATGAATAAAAACTTTTTATAATCAGTTCTTTGAAAGAGCATCCCAAGTAATATTAACCCATTTTGAAATCAGCTCGCATGGCGGATGTTTTATTCTACCAGATTTGGTACGCTTACAAGCATCAGATTGAAACCATTGAGCAGTTTGACCCTGCAGACAGTCTTTTAATAATTTAAACCAAATAGCATCCGCTGGCTGAAGAAGACTGGTCAAACCGCCTGGGATTATACAAAACAAAATCTTTCTTGTTTACAAATGCTCTTTTGCCTCTTTGGAAATATGGCATCGAGCACTATCAAATATAATAAGTTTATTAGGTTGTACACTTACCATGGGGAACATGTAATTAATCCATATTTTGAACGATTTCGTGTTGACCCAGGATTTTGGAGCTGAAATTTGAACAACTCCATTTTTGTAGAGATTAATTCATTTTTTCCTTTAAAAATAACAATTTGGGGAAGTTTTGTTCCCGCTGCAGATGCAGCACAAATACTAGTGAAAATTTTCAGCGTGGGTAATTATTAGAAGAGGGTGATTATTCTCGAGAAAAAAATTGTTCAGAAAAAATAGCTGTACTGGGGAAATGTTAGAAGTTTTAGACTCTAAAATTTAGATCATGTATTGATTACATAATTACTAACTTTACAGACTTCTTTTAGAAATATTTGTTCCATGATTTCAGATGGAAATAAATGTTTATTTCATATTTATTTCATAATCTCCACGTATCCCTAATATATTTTATATTTTTTTAATTTTTTATATTTAAAATTGAATAATTTTTTGGAATTGATTTTCTCTGTTTTTTAAATTATTTTCAGTTAATTTTTTATTGAAAAATAAGAAAAAATAAAAAATATTTTAAAAAAATGAAACGAAACAAATTTAATTTAAAAAATATACAAAAGTAAGAGAAGTTATTTCTATATTTATTTTATGATTTTGGAACACTTTATCAATTATATTTTTTTATAAAAATATTTTTTGTGTCAAATGTTAATAATTTTTTCTTGCATTATGTGTGATAAAACTATCACGTATGGAAAAACAACGAAAAAAATTTTCATTCATAAATGGGATATATGAAATTTTGAAGCTCAGAGAATATAAAAACGGTCTTATTCAGTGGAGGTGCAAGCTATTTAAATCATTGAAGTGTTCATCCACTATTAAAACATTAGACGTTCATGTAATGAATGCTGTTGATCCAGATCATAACCAAATAAAATATTATGACCAAAAATGCTGTTGAAGAGATAAAGAACAGAATATTGGATCTTTCAGTAACTACCACTGATGTTATATGGTTTGAAAGTAAAAATACTAGAAGCAGGTGATTTATTGACATTGTCTAAAAAGAAATCGCTTAAAAAACTTTAACAAGAAAAAAACAAGCAATTTATCAAGAAATAGGACCGACATTATCTAATTCTAATCTACTTATGCTGCATTGCTCATTTGTCAAACATTTGATTATTAAATCTATATTTAATAAGTATTATTGTTCTTTAATTATATTTTAAAATCATTTTATTTCTGTTGTTTAAAATATTTCAATGTTTATAAAAAATTTTATCCAAGTGATAAAGTGTCGAGTGACGAAATGTCCAAACACCTTATTTTATATGGTCTGTATTTTTACTTTCAGTAAAAAATAAAACTCTCAGTATTTTATTAATTTTAAAAAAAGTATTTTAAATGAATTTTGATCCGTAGAAAAACATTTTTCAGTATAAAAATCATTTATGTAGTATTAAAATATAAATGTCTAAGTAACAAATTATATATTTATTTATTATGTATATATTATGTATTTATTAACAATATTATAAGTATTTATAAGTAGTATTTATTAAAAATATTAAGTATTCATTGCTAATTCAATTTTACAAATAAAAAAGATAATTTTTAGGTAATTATTAACATATCAAATAAAAAAAGCTGAAATTGAAAAAAAAATTATTCAATGAGTAAAGCTTTTGTCGCTTTTTTTAGGACGACCACACTTTCTTTTCTCTCCAATCGGTATGTGTTTTGCTTCACCTGGTGGTTTTAGGAGTTTTAAACGAATTGTTAGGCAACTTGTCAGATTTTGTAGCATTCTTCATGAAACGTTTCGTTGAAATTACAACTTGAAATGAACGACCACAGTCGTCGTCATCATCATCATAGTCATCATCTTTATCAATGCTTATTTGAAATCCGATAACAACAGACTTGTTTTAATCAACTTCATCCACACTTGTATGTTCTTGACACCAACGTTCCAGTTCACCGAGGCTGATCTTAGAAGTCCATATTTTTCAGAACGCAATTTTTTTAAATAGTACTGGACCTGGGATTTATTTTTGATCGGCATGCCTTGCTCTCTAAGCTTCTCAAGTATTTTTTCGCCTTGACGTTCAACTCAAACAGACTTTCAATCGCTTCTTTGACTTCAACAGTAAGGTCTCTTGCTTGTTGACCAGCTCACGAGTGGTCTTCCTGTGTTCGAAACAAATATATCTGCTCGTTAGTATTCTTCAATAGTAGATAAATGCTGGCATTGCACTATGTATCGTGGTATTTCATTTGTTTTTGCTGCGATAGTAATGTTTGTCACCATCAACAGTTTTATTTGTGTAGTGATAGACCCAATGATTTTCTTCGTTTATAACATCCATTGCTTGTTGTTTCGTGTCAAATTCACCGTCGCAGATCCAGTTACGATTTCTCTTATGTCTTCTTATCGTTTTTTCAGCACTTTTCGCACGCCCGAGTTCTAAGTCACTCTCGCTTGAATATTGAGGAATATTATTTGAAGTCATTACAAAAAATTTATCGATTTTTTTAAAATTGCACTAATTTAAATTTAATAATTTTTGTATTAACTGGGTTATTTTTTTATTTTTTGGTGCTAATTATGTATTTATCAGTACTATTTTTAATACGGAGCGGTTAATTTAAATACTGAGCATTTTAAATAAACACTGAAACTTAATATACTGAAATCTTAATACTGATAAATTGATTTTTTTTCGAAGTGTTCTTTTTAAAATACTGAGTTTTATTTTTTTCACTGAGCCAAAAAAATAGTCGGCATTTTATATTACCTATATGATATGACCTTTCGCTGACATATAGTTGCTACTGTTATTGCACTTTGGTTACTATTAAATACTCTTGTTGGGTTCTTGATCAAGATTAGAATTCATTAACACAAAATTTTATTTCTATCACAATTACAATTATTCAAACAATTTTTCTTGAGGAACTTTTCTTTAGTTTTCTTTTGACCAAATTCATTATACATAAAAATAATGGATTATAATACTGATAAGTAGGGCCACTTTTTTTCGCTTTCATGAAAAAATATGAAAAAGTATTTAGAACATGAAAAATTGGTAAAAATGACTGAATTGGAAAAAATAAAAAGAAATTGTTACCTAACTATAAGTAAGAAACAATTTCTTTTTATTCTTCACAATTTTTAGCAATTTTTCGATAATAATCAAACAGTAGTTTTTATTGGATAAATATTATTAAAAGTTAAATAAAAGCCATAAACAATTCTTAAATTTGCCCAACTAAATAAAATGATCTTCAAATTGGACATGCAAAAAAAATAATCCTTCAAATCACTTCTTTCTTTTTGACCTTAGCCGTTGGGCCGTGGTTGCACCTAATTATAAACAAGCCTTCGCCACATCTTTCTATTTGTAGTTTCTTTTCTCATACATTCCATACTCAGTCCAGTCCATTCTTTTAAATCGTCTGTCCATTGTCTCTTTGGTCTTCCCCTTGGTCTTTCTCCATCCACTCTTCCCTCAATCATAACCTTCGCTAGTGCTTGTTTTCTTATTCGATGACCGTAGAATTTCATCTTCCTTCTCTTGATGATCTCTTCTATTGATTCCGGTCTTTTACCTAGTATTTGTCACTCTCCTCCAAACAAAGTCATTTGTCTTCTTTTCTTTCCACGTGATCTTCAGCATTCTCCTGTAGCACTTCATTTCAAACGTCTTAAGTCTATCCATACTCTTCTGATTTATTGTCCAACTGCCGCATCCATAGAGGAGTGTTGCCCAGACAATCTGCTCTTGAGATGGATTTCTTTGAGGTTAAAAACTGTGCTAAGTTTAATCATTGCACTTGTTGATATACCAATCCGGCTTCTGATTTCTTCTTCTCTTTCCCCATTCTCTTCAAGTTACACAAATATATAAAGTAAATAATTCTTGTTAAAGTGATTGTCGTAATGGCTTGTACAAATATAGCAGCAGCGCAGCGTGTTGTTGAACTTGGAAATGAGAGGTTATATGAGAATGGAAGTGTCCTATTCTGTCGGGTCTGCAATAAGTCAGTAGACCACATTCGCCGTGACTCAATAATAATTAATACATTATGAAACGCTGTTAATTTCTTTCTACATAATTATTATTTTAACTGTGTAACACTATTTTAAAATGAAATTACAATAAACCTTTTTCAGTGTTAATAATCGTAGTTGTAAAGTTATAATAATTGGTATTTATAAATATATATTCAAAGAGCGATGTAATCGCAAAAAAATCGCGAAATTTGACATTCGTGGATCACGAAAAATGTGTTTTTGAGTCGCGAAAAAAAGTGGCCCTATTGATAATTTATTTATAAAAACATTATTTTAAAAATTGAATTTATTTTTTTTGATTTCGTTAATTTATATATTAATATTTTAATATTTTATAGAAATTTTTTAAAATACATTATAAAATCTACATAATTTACTGTTTGATTTTATATCATTCTGAAAATGTATTTTAGTTAAATTACAGTGATTTCTATTTGTTTAAAATTATTTTGATGTTGTTATTTCAGTATTATTTATTTAGATATAATATATAATTTTAGATCTTTAAAATATTCGAATTGTACATCTACTGTACCATTCAACTTAGCACAGCTTTTAACCTCAAAGAAATCCATCTCAAGAGCAGATTAAAGATCACTAAGGCTATTGTCTGGGCAACACTCCTCTATGGATGCGAGAATTGGACAATAAATCAGAAGAGTATGGATAGGCTTAAAGCGTTTGAAATGAAGTGCTACAAGATCACGTGGAAAGAAATGAAGACAAATGATTTTGTTTGGAGGAGAGTGACAGAAATATTTGGTTGGCCAAAAAGTCATTGCGTTTTTGAGTACATCCTAATAAAAAGCTTGAAAATATAAAACGATATGATAAAATTTAAATTCAATTATATATTCTGAAACCTTAATTTTCAGACTATGTTTATACAAAATATTAATTGATTTTGTTATAATTTATTACTTTGCCGTCAATTCGAAATGAATAATCAAAATGAGCATATTCGTCATATTTTGTTGCATTATTTTCGCAAAGGGAAAACCGCTGTGCAAGCTCATAAGAAGATATGTTTTGTATATGGTAGTGATTCATTAAAATTTCGACAGTGTCAATACTGGTTTTCTAAATTTCGTTCTGAAAAATTTCATCTGAAAGATGCACCACGCTTCGGTCGACCAGTTGAAGTTGATGGCGACAAAATAACAGCACTGATCAAA
>MQRK01233934.1:85496-102493 GCA_001938485.1 Girardia tigrina | reverse complement strand
TCTGATTATCACACCATCGACGAGTATGCCGCGGAAGTGTCGAAGTTGGCGAAGACGGTGAAGAGCCTAGAGATTGCCGCATTTCTAGCTGGTTTGCCATCGGAGATTGTGTTGGAAATCGAGAGACGAGGGATTCAAGAATGGCACGAAATTGTGGAAGTAAGTCGAACATATATGAGTATCATGCAGAGCACATGTAATACGTCGATGGTGAGTTTAAATGATTCGGAGAGATCCAATCGTTTGAAAGGAGCAGATGGCGGCAGCGTCCGCGACGACCACCGTCTTAAGAAGTCAGGCGAGGGCGTCGATACGGGTGGTCGAAATGTGGGCGAGGGTCACTCAAAAAATTTTTCCCAAAGGATTTTTTCAGAAGCTAAACAATCACAATACCTCATTTTAAAATTTTCTGTTAAATACTGGTTTTACAAATATTATTTATAAATATCTTGTTTTTATCATTACATCTAATGTATATGCACGAATTTATTTTTCTTGTACTCATATTTTATTCTATGAATTTCCATTTACAAGTGAAAGTTGGGAATTAGACGTGTTAGAATTGGAAAATCATTATGAAAAATTTGATAAAAAATTTTTTCATTATTGAAACAAATCTTAAAAAAATCATTTTTAATATAAAAAACAAAAATTTTATCGCAATAAATCAGACTTCTGATGCGAAAAACTATCTCAAAATACCTTCAAATCAGCTTCCCGTTTTGCAAGCCTATATTACCAGTCTCACAACTTGGCGTACCACTTAAAATTAAATTTATAAATTTTTATCAGATTAATAAGAGTATTACTTTTCAATTAATTCAATTAGATTGCTGATTTGATTTATTTAATGACTTGTGTTACGTAAAGGAATTATTAAAGTTATTATTTAAACTGATAGGTGTTACAACGAATATGTTTTTACCCCGCCACAACGGAAGAGTTAGTGAGAAAAGAAGATTTACGACTTCTGTTTGGGGCCGTCGCTAGTTGGTGTCCATCTTATAATTCCGGTTGGAGGAAAGCGGCGGCCGATGTACTTCAAACAATCGCACATAACGGTCTTTCCCAGGCAACTATTCAACACATTTATCGTACGTAGTTTTGTTTGATTATATTCCTAGAATTTTTCAACTGTGAAGGGGTTTTAAATTTTAAAATAATTAAAACAGAATGATCAAACTTCCAATTTAGTGGTCTACTTTAAGCTTAAATATTTTGTTTTGATTTACCAGCGATCTGACACTAGGAATAACAAAATCAAATTCTATGATTCAGTTGGTAACACAACGAAGAGTGAGATTAACGACGGCATTGTCGATGTGAAAACGATGTTAATACAAAAAATTGTATTCATTCCTGTAATTACTATTTATAAGAAATAGTCATATTTAAATAAATCTGATAAATATTATTTCTTAATAGATTAAATGATCAATTAGTTAGTGTAATCCTATTGTTTATCCATAAGGCACTAAAAGATCGTGATCGACAGTTTTGTCATTTTGTTTTCGAGATAAATGAATAAACTTTTCGACATTAGTCTTACAAAGTGATTTACTTCATAATCTCTAATATTTTACCTATGTGGGCCTCCCATTTCTTTCAATCGTATTGAGCCGTAGGCTCTTTAGAGGGTCCACCACAACTAAAAAGCACTAGCAGCTCCCTGATAGACCTCCTACGAGGTTGTCAGCTTTCTACTTACGATGTCTCTTCGGACACCCAGTAAAAAACGACCAACCATGTTCGGATGTTCCATGATTTAGCATTCCTTTGGCCGTTCCAGTGGACTTTGAACAGCCAGCGAAAGGACAGTTGAAATTTCCTTTTTTAGATAAATCTGTTAAACGGAAATTTAACTCTTCTAAGGAGATTGTTTCCGAGAGACTCGTTGAAACATTCGTATCTACGGTCCATATCTGAATAATTCTTGTAAATGTTGGATTGTCTTCCTTCTTTCTGGTATCGCCGATCAGTGTTACCCCATCACACAAATCACCATCAAAACAGTCACTGCTTTTCTTCTTTGATGTTTCTGTTGGATTTGAATGGATTGATTTGCTTCTTCCGTGTGATCTGTCTTGTAATGTCTGGTCAGCCACCCCATTGATGTATAGCTCCTGAAGCAGTACTGACATGGATAAGGTTTCTGCTTGTCCGATGCCGTTTCAGGATCCATTTTGATATGTCTTTTGAGATCCTTTTACCTATATAAAATTGATTCAATTATTATATAATTTGAATTTTATTAGTGATGCGTTTGTTTTATCTCTCATCGAAGTTATTATTTTGTTGATTTAATAACTTAAGCATTCAAATCTGAGAAATCATTTGTAATTGGAGGAAATAATTAAAAAAATTACAATATCGACCTTAACTAAAAGAACAATCAGTTTTACAATTTCCAAATGTACACAGAAGTTAGAAATTTCATGAAGTCTCAAATCTGTTGATATACATTTATTAAACAATATATGGTACATGTTTACTTTGCATCATCTCATACAAGCTTTCCAGTTAAAAGATTCTTTGGTACCATTGGAGACATTATCACTGATCATCGATCTCAACTTCCAAAAAAGGCAGAAAAACATCCTTTTAAAATTTAATTTGTATTTGGTTGACTCACGAATTTTAAAATATAATTTAGAAATAGGTTTCTTTTTGCTAATTGATTATGAGGTATCACTTCTGTAATCAATTTATTTAGACTAAAAGAACATAAACGTTTGATTTCGTTTAATAAATTTATTTTTACGATGTTCTGCTGTTATTTTATTAAAAATTGAGTTAATACTAACTGTAATGCATTTCTTACCATCGTTATATTTCGTATATCATATTGATTTTTTACAAAACCGGCACCGCCTCAAACTCTGATCGGATTTGATGACGTTTATAACATCGACCGGATTAAAAAACATTGAACCTGCACATCAATAATATATACATGGTGCCCGGAAATTATAGAAAGTCTTTTTTAATAGAAATTACATAAAAAAATTTTAGTTCATCTGAAAATTAAGAAAAGTTTTTCTCAATCAAACTTACATATATTCAAGAACATATTTTAAACAAAACAGAAAAAACTTCTTCCTCCATTTTTGGCTTTTGGAGTGTGCAGCAGTTTAACTTCATTGACACTGAGTTTCTGGTATCTCACGAAGAACTCTGAGCTTGGTGGCTGGTTGATGTTAAATAAAACATGGTGACGTTTCTTATTTTAATCAAACATGACAGTCTTCTCAAGAAGTTTTTGGGAATGTTTTTTTAACATATTGTTTTCTTGATAACTGATAATTATAACCTCAATCTAAAAACTGCAAACAACTGAAACTGATGAACTGTATATATGTTTGCTTGTCACATTTTGGCCCACTTTCTACGAACAATTAATGACATGACATTCTCCTCTACTGCTACTCATGCATAGATACAGTGTATGGATGAGAGAGAGTGCGCATTAATTAGGCTGATACATAGTTACACTGAAATCCTTCATCTGGCTACTTTAACAAGTAAATTTCATTATGGACTGCTAGAAATGCGTTCCTTTCCTGGTTATTTTGGCTATGTTAATCGGTACTAACGTTCATATGATTTCTATATTAGTATTACAATTTGTAAAATAACTTGAATTATATTAGTTTATGTAATATTTATACTTAATACTAGCTAATACGAATTATTTTCTACTTTTATAAAATTCATTTTCTTCATCAAATAAACAACTGCGATTTACTTCTCAAACGTCCATTTACTTTCTCAATACTGTGAACGAAAAATGGGTTTAAGAAAAATTTTTTGATCTACATTCGTAAAGTAAAAGCAATCCTAAACTGTTTATTAAAAACTTTAAATTTCATATATCAGTGCGTTGAAACATAATCAAATTAATTCGGTAACATATGGGATAATATTAAAATTCTTCTATCATAAAATATTTGTGTTGGTTGGGTTTGAGAATATTTCAAAAGGTTAATAAATATTATTTAATCTCAAATTTCATTGTCAGATATTATGTTGCGGTAGTCGAGACATTATTGAAACAGATTATATGGGAAAAGATTTATTCTGTTGTACCAAATAATTATTCATAATTTTCAATTTAATTGGATATTTGCTATTCCAATTTTGTTTATTACTGTTTTCCACACTTATACACTATTTGTTTTATAATGGGATATGCGCGTGATGATAGCACTTTAAGGAATATAGTTCAATCAGATCCATTGTCGGACTATTAGTGAAATAAGCGACATAATTTAAATGATTGATACTTTATCGATACTCAATAATTGTTTCAATAAAAATGTTGCTAATCATTTATTTGTACTTAATTATTTATTGTTAATTTGAAGTAAACAAAATAACGCTATTTATGATAATATATTTCGAAAGTTTTACCGTCATCATCATATCACTGATTTTGTGTCCTTGCATCACTTTATAGAGTACATAAATTCGATTATTCTCAATATTGTCTTTTCAATTTAAGACAAACTTAGATGATGATACATTGATGCAGGCTGAAATATTTTTGATTCTTTGGTTAACAATATAGTGCTTAAAATCATTTTTTCTAGATTTTGTTGATAAGAAAAAGGATAATTTTAAAACGGAAATATATTTTAATAAATCACACTGACTTACCAAACTATCCGAATAACTTCTGTGAGTTTAGATATAAATGAAATATGATTAACCCTTCGTAACATGGTGTGACACTTCTGTAACAAACTGTTGTAACTATTACATGATCTCTAACTATTAACATATCACATTTTAAATCACTGTTGCATATCTGTTACACACCGATCTATACAACAATATAAATTTTATATACAATTTTATATATTCTTGGTTGTTATTTTCTACTTTTATAAAATTCATTTTCTTCATCAAATAAACAACTGCGATTTACTTCTCAAACGTCCATTTACTTTCTCAATACTGTGAACGAAAAATGGGTTTAAGAAAAATTTAAGCATAAGAGATTATGAAGTAAACAGGATGATTCAGGTCAAACCATTTCAGGAAGATGCAAATGATTATTAATTCACCAAAAAAGTTAGGCTAACTGTTTGGTGGGATTTCAAGCTTTTACAGCTTGAATGGGATGTACTACCACACCAACAATATTCTCCAGATTTAGTACATTCGTACCATTACTTTCATATCGGAATATTCACTAAGCATACATTACTCTGAGGTATTCAAATGTCTAAAGTATTAGGTGTTAAAAGCAAAAAATAATATTTAAAATTTAAAAATTGTATCTTAGTCATTTAAAGTTTAGAGTACGTTTTGTAATGAATCACCTATTCCTTTGAGTCTTTATTCGGGCTTAGTTTATTATAATAGCGATAATAGGAGCAATGCCGCATTTATAGGAGATATCACTGTCATATCGTGGAAAGATTCAAACAGCACAATATTTATTTTGCAAAAAGCGTTTTGCATTGGGAATATCGTTCCGGCCTGTCGAGTTGTAGTCACTTTTCTCATTCGACCTCAATCTTATACTTTGCAGGATTTCAACGCAAATTTAGGCAAAGGCTTGGTGATGACTTTTATCAAATTATCTAAGAGCAGCATCATTGAAACATGAACGGAAATGTCCTCTGATTTCGTATAGTGAATCTGCAAGGACTTCTTTCTTCACATGTGATGATATATTGGTGCTTGCTGAAATATTTTTGATTATTTGGTTAACAATATAGTTCTTGAAATTAAAGTACAAAGTTTTTCTTAAAATTGTAAACATTTTTTATGGTAGAGTTAATTCTTTAAAATTTTTGCGTTGTTAAGACTATTTTTGAACGGTTTCGATGAGGACTTTAGTGGAAAAATTGTGAACTACTACAAAGTCGCAAACTATGACTAAACACAATGAAGATGATTATTTTGATTAAATTCAAATACAATAGTGTGAAAAAGTTTAAGATCACTTAACTTATTTCCGCATTTCCAAAGTCGTTGGTGTTTGTTTACACCTTGTTTTGTTACGTTATCAAAAATGCACATAGTTTCACCTTTATATTATTTTGTGAGTTACTAGCGTTAATTTCGTGTAGAATTGTAACACAATTATTAAAACATTTGCAAAATTTACGTGATCTGGGTGAGTTAAAGCTGTTTTTTGTGAATAATAAATATTTTGTTATTTTGTGTGTAATGAAAAACTGAAGTAAATAAGTTTTTTAACCAATATTTTCTGAATGTTGTATCGTTAGTTGTATCTCATTGTCGCTTTAAACATTAATGATTTACCACTAATTTTAGCACTTGACCTTTGTTTCGGAATTTCGAATATAAATAAAGATACTAAATTATAAATAGGAATATTATATCAAATGTCTCCTATTCTGTCTCCTATTTCTGTCAGTTCAAGATCAAAGCCGTTTTGTTTTTTAAAAGCTTTTATTACGTTTCATTTGTTTGTCTGTCTGTATGCATCAAATCTTGCGATCGAAAATTCACCCACTTCCCGTTCACCTAGCGACATGAAACTTTCAGAATGATGTATTGTAGGTGACAATACACTTTTTCACTGTCACTGCTCATCTACCGCCTTTAGTTTGGCCGCAAAAAGTAATTAAAGTGTCGTTCTCATGTTTTCCTCAGTAGTAGGCTTTGAAATTTACTACATCTAAATGCAAATAGAAAGCGGGTTTTCGCCTAGTAGGCTTTGATAATTCAGTCAAAAAATGTGGGAAGTGGGTGGAATAGATACAGAACCGCAAACATATGACAAATTATAAAAGGTTGTACACCAAAAATTTTTTTTGTATGATATTATTTTAGAATACGAAAAGAAAATAAATTAGAAAAACGTAGGTAGTCCTAAATTTTAGCACACAACTATATGTTTAAAAATCTGTTTCAATTTTTAGTAAATTTTCTTGTTAACCTTTCCTACCTTTCATTTTATGCAGTTAATTAATATGTACTTTGTTCCATTGTACTAAATACAAAAAAATGATCAGTTAAATTTCCATATACCCTTAAAATGTTTGATTGAACTGTACTTGTTCTTAATGTTAAATGTTTTTTTTATTTAACTGAACAAAATGCTAAACTACCACTAAGTCAGAACCAAATTAATATAATTCAATTTTCGTTATGTCTTATGTAAATAATCTATTTTTAGATAAGAAATTAATTTCCCAATGTTTGAAAAACGTCACTAAAGGTGGATTAAAGTCCATAGAAATTGTAGATATTTTTGTAACATTGTTTCACTTATTGAGAGAATCCAGTGATATTAATCAAATGTTGCTTGATGATTTCCGAAACAGTCAAGGATATGCAATAATTGAAGAATTCCTCATAAAGTATTTTAGGATTATTGTCAATTTTCTTAAACAATAAATCATGTATGAATAGATTAGAAAAAGAAATATCGAATGAAACCGAACAGGATTCGATTCGAAGCTTGATAATCCTTATAGCTAAATTGACGACATGTGGCTATGTTGAATTGAGACCCAAACAAAATTTAGCTCAAGATATCCTTTATCCCATAGATGGTTTTGAATTACCAATGCCAATGAACAAAAGTAATTTGTATACTATTTTATAATAATTATTAAATATATAATTATAAGTTAATTAGTAATTAATAATTACACATATTTATATGTACTCTCGCACGAAAGTGCTCTTGTTTATCATAATCATATTATATGGTGATATTATTAATTAATTAAATTTGTCCGCTATATTTTAATGCGAATCTATCGACCTCAACATCTCATCTTGCGTTGAAAGTCAAGTTTTTCCTTACACTTATTGATTATGTCTAGAACATCGAAAATATTCGACATTTTCCTTTTCCGATAAATGGTAAATATTTTTTAGTAAAATTGGTGTAAATTGCTGTAATTTTTATTTAAAAATCTTGTACAATAGTGGTTTGTTTATCAGTAAACAATATTTGATATTATGTAGGAATAAGATGTGACATTAGTAGGTAAATTCAGCTACCATTATTCGATTTATGATTCTAACAAGAATGACACAAGGCCGAGTATATAATTCGTGTTAACCGGGAATGTTAAATTGAGGAATAGTAACCATTAAAAATCCAACTGACATTTTTTCAAATTTATTTACGTGCATTTTAAACAAATAACATTTTATTATAGATTATTAATATTATTCTACCTTTGAAAAGCTATATTGCGAGACAAACAGTTTGAAGTAGAACTTTATAAAAGATTGTATATTGGCGGTCCGTATCCTATTTTAGACAATTGAAGATAGAGGATTGATCGGGATTGAAATTTTTAAAAAAAGAAATGCAATGGATGATTTTATGTGAACGACAGTCAACCGAAAATCCGTAACTGCCTAAAAAATAGGCTCCGAGAAATTGATTAACTGTCTGCGAAGGTGAATCTCCATTGAAAAGTTTATTGGAGTCCAGCGAGCTAAATTGGAGAGAAATGGTTTCATAAGTTGATTTGGAGAATCGTTGGCCGCACGGAGAGTAGTCTGATGAGAGAGTGTTGGATCCAGGTTCGGAGGAATGATTGAAAAACACGAACAAGAATCGATTATGGAATCAATGCTGTTGCTTTTCAGATTGAATTCTGTGCTGAATTGAGAATAAACAACCCTAAAGAGAGGCCGACTAAACTAGCTTGAGTGTTTAGGGACTCCATAAGTTTTTTGACAAAGGCCACCTTTTTAAGCATCTGAATGCTTTTGACCCGTAACGATTGTTGTAGACACTAATCGGATCACGGGGTGTTGATTCGGATTCAGTATAAATCTACCACGCTATCAGGATTGGGTTCGGATCTCGTTTACCAATATAAATGTAGTGGATGTTCGGTTACATAAAATGGAAAGACTTCGTGCCATCTCTGTACGAGAATTCAGGAATATTGTTGTAATGAAGGTAAAATAAATATTAAATGGTATAGAAAACATTGTAAGGATGGGTGATCTGAAAAATACACATCGATAAATGCGCTAAAAGGGGATTGTATAAATGTTTTTGAATTTTTTTTATTATTAATTCGTTAGTGCTAAAATAATTTTTAAAATATAAATTTGATAAATGTTTTTGAAAATTTTTTATTACTAATTCGTTAAGACTAAAAGTATTTTTGAAATAAATTTATTATAATGGACCAAAAAATAAAAAATAACACAAATTTATTATCAATTAAACAGTTATCCAAAAGACACTATCTAAATGTCAATATTAAGAGCTACTGCGTACAAATAATCCTTAAATTCACGTCCTTTATAAGCGTGAGGAATATTTGGTGTGTTGATGTTTTTGTGTAGTGTTTGCATGTTTAAGTGTTGTGTGTTGATTTGGGATTGTGCCTCTCCTAATCAGATGGATGATTAATATTTTAATTCTTATAATCTGAAACTAATTTATTAAAATTTAGATTTAATATTCCATTTTTTAATTTATTAATATTGTAAATTTTAAATAATTTTAATAATTTTATTTTGTTAAATTTTTAAATAATTAAATCAAATTAAAGTTTTTAAATGATTATAAAAAGTAATTTTATTTTAATCAATAATGATTTATGAATTAAGAATAAAAAAACTTCAAAAACATTTATGCAATCCTTTTTTGACGCATTTGTCAGAGTACCATAAGGAGGTAGATTTTCTATTACAGGTTTGGCTCAAAAGTTTCTGCCGATGAATAAAGCTTTCTAAAATTAGTTCTATGCATTCGCGGTTAATGAAATTTTTACCATGTACTCTTCAGTAGTTTTGTTTTTCAATATATGTTAAAATTTTCACAATTTGAACAGAACTTTTATAATAAAATACTTAATTTGTATGAAATTAAACATTGTTTAAATCTATTACGAATGTCACGAAACCAGTGACGGCATCAAAAACCCTTATTACCAAAAAGAAATTCATGCTAAGTCTATTCTGAGACTCACAAATGATTATTTTGATGGACGTTTTGCCACCTAATGAGATTATTACTGCCCAATATTATTGCGACCTGTTGGAAAAATTGAATGTAGCCGTTTTTGAAAAACGGCGAAGACGAATGTCCCATGGGAATCTCTACCTCCAGCACGACAATGCAAGGCCTCATACGGCTACCATCACACAAGAGAAGATTACTCAGCTTCTTCTCAACATTCTTGAACATCCACCATACTCGCCAGATTTGGACCCCTCGGATTATTACCTTTTTCGACCAATGAAATCTGTCTTGCAAGGAAAGGATTATGCCAGTTCATCTGCTGTAATACACGATATTCAACAATGGGATGATTCAAAACCGCAGTAATTCTTCCAGGATGACATCAATAAGTTCCCAGGAAGGTGGAGACGATGTATTCAGCATGATGGTGAATATTTTGAAAACTTATGTGACGTTGATGATTAAATACTTTGTTGATATTCATTTGTTATTGAAATTTCGGCAGAAACTTTTGTGCCAAAACTGTATTTAAATATTATGTGTACTCAATTTAAGAATCATTGGAAGAGAATTTCACGTGTGTTACACTTCATTTATAACAGCTGTCGATCCTAAAATTAACGTTTAAACTGTACTTTGTAACTTTAATGGGAGATTTTTAAATGATGTAATAATAACGTATTGACTATGTAATCACTAAAAACACTTTATCAATCATTTTATTTTTAATTTATATTTTTTTCTGATAATGATAGTTTTAACGTCGAAATAAAATAACAAGAAAATTAATAGACTTGATTTTTTATTTGAGATATCATTTGAGTTTATTTATAATTAGAATATCATGTTTATTGTTTTAAATAACAATTAAAATTTAGTTTTAAGAAAAGAAAAAGTCAAACTGAAACGATTTCTATTTTTATGGTATCTTTTTCATTTTAGATGAGAGTATTCGAAACTATTATGCATTTAATGTTTTACAATCCGTATTTTTATATGCCGAAACCGATTTCCTTTGTCTACGAATTTTAGAAGCTATTAAAACGATTTATCAACAAGATCTAGCAAATTATTTTATTTTAGAACCTCAAAACACATTCCAAGTTTTTGCTGAAAAACTACACAAGAAATCTTTACCTGTCCAGGTAGGAGAAAATAATGATTTTTTAAAAGATAATTTTTCAAAATCATTTTTGATTTGTATTTGTGGTATTATTTCATTGAAATTTCAATTTATTTTAATCTTATCATTGACTTTATTTTTTTCATATTAATGATTTGTAATATTATGGTCATCAGTTATAGAAAATAATATTTCACAATTACTATGTTTATTGAATTTTTCATTTTATAAAGAAATTAGATTTTTTTTCTGAATTTTAAATTAAAATTATGTTATTCTTATCTTTTTTTTGTTTCAAATATCCTTCTATCCAAAGATAATTAAGTTCAGATTTTGGATGAGAAATATTAAACATCGTCAATCGATTCAAATCACTATCGTTTTCAAAACACCTTTCATTTGTATTTTTCTCATCTTTTAAATGACAAATTGCTTATTGTTCCCGCTTGCTTATATGTATTAACATATTAAATAATTGATATTTTAAATAAAAGAATTAAATAAAAAAATAGCAATAAAAAATAATTAAAGTAAAATTAAAAATCGAATTCAAACTGAAGGAAAAATCCACGGAAAATAAAATTGCATGATAAATGATTATTTATTAAAATAAAAATTCTAAAATGAAAAAAACATTTAATTTAAATTGTGATAATAATTTAAAATCAATATTAACAAATTTGTTTTAACACTTTTTTTTAAAAAAAATTGCAAATATACACAACTATACAATTTATTAGGGATCTTTCGCATTAATTAAGTACACTGACTATTATATTTAAATCACAATTTTTGAAATATAGAATTTTCAAATAAAAAAAATTAATAAGTATGATTTTTTTTAAATTTATTTATTTATTTACATTAATTTTACAATTAAATTATCTCCGTTAATGTTCATTTTCATAAGGGATGACGGGTATTTTTTTAATTTACGGCAATATTCTTTAAGATTAGAATAACTTATTAAGCCTAACAGCAAGTTCTGTCTCTGAGACGGCCTCATGTGAGAAATCCATGGCGCTAATGTTCTTCTCTTCTGTTATTCGAAAATTCTCTTCAGTTTACTGAAGACTGATTCGATGTGGTTTAGGAAGGAGGAATATGATGGCACGTGAATCATGTCGATATGGCTTGAAGTGACAATGCCTGCGTGAATATAGGCGTTTTCATGTATCGGATAATGTTTGATAAGATGTAGGTTGGGGATGAGTCCAGAAAGAAATTCTTGCAATTTATCTCGATTAACACTACCTTAAAATATTCTGGTCCGCTTGTTGAGGTGTCCGTGATAATGGATATATTTTTTATTTATATTTTTGAACATTAATTTATTTTAATTTTACAAATGGCCTTAGTAAAAATATAAGTGATTTTATTAATGTAAAACAATTCGTATGTATGAGATGCTTTTTTTCAAATTTATTAATATATATATTCACTTAATCAATTTAATAATGCCATTATAATTTATAAACATGTGTATTAAACCTAGTATGTCTAAGACGTCGACTAAGATATCCGCAAGACTGACTAGCAGAGTTTAGAAAGGATAAATTTCACAGCGAAGGACAAATTCTCTTCTGCTCATTTTGTAACAAGACTGTTGATCATGTGCAACGCTAATATCCCCATTGAAAAAGCCTGTCATCCTGTGGTCCGTCAGTTCTTATCCACACATGTAAAAGGTGGATGTCCTGTACCTAAATCGGATTCTCTACACATTCACCATCTACCTGCCTTGATTGAG
Source organism: Girardia tigrina (assembly GCA_001938485.1). Classification (NCBI taxonomy): domain Eukaryota; kingdom Metazoa; phylum Platyhelminthes; order Tricladida; family Dugesiidae; genus Girardia; species Girardia tigrina. The sequence continues at coordinate 89,692 of MQRK01233934.1, read as the reverse complement.
AAGCATGATGCAAAGCTCCGTATACTCATGGGTCGTAACACATTCCTCGTAATTATCACCGATGAAACGATAGATCTCCAAAATCGTTCAGTTTTTAAAATTCTTTTCCAGATACTGTATCCCACAGACAAACATACAGACAGCTTTGATAGACTCTCCGCATCCCTGCTTGTTAGAACGGTTTACATTGAAAAAGTAGACTACACAAGTGTATTATAAGCTCTAATTCAGTGAGATTTTCAAATTAATTTTTAGAATGTGCTGTTATTCGTATCTGACAGTGCATCGTACTTTGTCAAAGGATGGAAGGATATTCTCTCTTTGCTGTGGATTAATGATAATGGATTAATGACAATGTCAACAGATGCACTGTCAAACACACATTATATTTCTTTCTGGTAATGCAATGCGAATGACAATGCTTGACGTCGATCGTTGCGTTTCACAATTAAAGTCCTGTCTCGTTAAGGCACCGGCTCACCAAAATCGCTTTCTTCGGCATCTACAATCATTTGCAGCTGAATTACATGCTCTGGTTGTAGAACCTGTTTTAACACGGTGGAACAAGGGGTTTTAAGTAGTTCTTTACCACTCATCCTTCATTTCTCATTATTATGTTTTCATTAGCAAGGATCATGAGGAAGGAAACAGCACATTGTTGGAGTTATCGTCTTTTCTTTCAAAAGCTGTTTAAAATCATGTTCCTAAACTTGTTGTACGTGTTGTTGCGGAAAATGCAAAAATTTACCGCGGAAATGCCGTGTCCTTGGTTATGACTCATCGATAGTCAATGTTATTATTGCCAAATCATCGTGCAATTAATCTAGGCCGTGATTAAGGCTGAATTGTACCAGAGATTAAAATAGCTACCTCTGATTGGTCAGAGAGGGCTTGGCCAGATATGGATTTTAATTGTTTTTTTCTTTTATGATTTTTGATGATTATTTTGAACGATTCCAATTTTCAGAAAACTTATGATTTTGTTGTCAACAAAATTTAATGATTGAGTTTTTTTGTAGCATCAATGATTAAAAAGATATTCGAATTTCGAGTCTTGTAATGACAATTATTATTGTTGCTATTGTGAATATACGATTAAATTTGGCTGAATTTCACTGTACAATTTGACGTTTATTTTACTTGTGATTATAAATTCTTTTTTTATCAAATTTGACGAAATTTGAGACATTTGATATGAATAGGGTGTTAAACGAATCGATGAGCGAATACAAATTAATAACTATAAAATTGGCCCAGCTCGACTACGAGCACAAAATATCCCAACATCAAATCTACTGTGTCTCTGCTTCTACCGTTCAGTCTTCGGGGCAACCTGCAGATGGGATGGAACATAGACATTTTAATTTTGTATAAATATTCAATCGAAATATTTTAGTATAAAATTTAATCCCAACATAATTTTTGAAACAAAGGATAAAAAAAATTATTTATTATTTTATAAAACATGCTAGTTCTTATTTTGACAATACACTTTGTGTTTTCAAGCTTACAGACAAAAGTAATTCATACATTTGGATTCGTCTCACTTATCTTTCGAGATTCTTTAATCTAGAGATAAAGTTTTTAGAGTGTAAAGTTATATCGAAAATATATAAAGAACTACTTGATCCGAGTAACACTGTGTAGACTGAGTATATATTTTATATATTGTATATATTTATTTATTATAATTTTATAATATACCAATTCGAAACTATTGTAATACTTATCAAACAGATTTAGGAAACTCTTATTTTCCAATAAACTGTCTGGAAAAATTGTTGTTAAAACTGATTAGTAAATCGTGGAACAGTTTAAACTAATTTCTGTCGTCCTATTTGGTATGGTTGACAGTGGCTTAGACAATTTGCTCCCAAATTACTCTATGTGAAAATATTCACTGAGAAGAAATAATGTGTTTTCTTTACTTTTGCTCTTTTATTTAAATTCTCGGTCGCTTTATTCAGCATTTTGGTTTTACATTGTATGTGAAAAAATAATCAATTTAAAATTACGGTTTTTTAATTTTCACCAAAATTAAAATGATATTTTCTAACAATTGACAATAAATTTTCTTTTAAAGGAATTCAGCATTAAATATTTTATCAGCGAAATATTTATAAATATGCAAAACTTAAAATTGAGATATTTTTTAGTAGTTTCAATTTTAAATATTGATAATTTATGGTGCTTCAATATTACATGAGGCAAAGTAACGTAAATTGTGTAGCAATATTAAATTGAAATATAAAATTTGAGTTGCATCTTGAAAATCAACTTATTCAATATATCATTGAATCATCTTGGTAGGATGGGTACAACTCTAAAAGAAACTGATGAAAAAATTAAATTAAGATGAATATAAAGTCAACTGAACAAATAGGTTTTATTTAAACCACGTCTCTGTTGAACTAACCCGTTTAAGATAAAAGTAACAGGTAAATATATTTGTTACTTTATCTTACTTTATACCAGAGGTTTCATTAAATTTTATTCAAATTATTTTCATGGTTACTCGTTTAACGATTGTAAGTATAATGAAGAAAATACATTTTGTTTCTTATGAAATATAATTTATTAACTATTAATGTTTGAATGAAATAATAAATTAAGACCGGTAGACATAACTGCAATGTTATCAATACATAACTCTTAGTTTGTCTATTAAAATTTCCGATATATTAGAGTTTGCTTCTCTTTCTTTTGTTTGGCATCTAAATTTAGTTTTATTTGTTTGATATGTAAATTATTGTAATTTTTGTTGTGTTTCTAGGAAGAATTGATTAGTTTGATAGATATTATTGTTATGACTCTGAATTACGTACCCGTGAAAGAAATCAGCAGTCTAACTGTGATCATGAAAAGTTGCAAGTTTGTTTTTAAAATATTTATAAAATATAGTCAAAAGTTTGTTTTGTTTAGTATGGCAGTCACGACCAGTTTATTAGTCAAGACATTCATTAGGTTAACTGAGCACAATAAAATATTCAAGGATGTCTGGCGAGATCTTGGTATTTTGGAAGTTTCTGTCAATCAGCTTCATGTATATGCCCATCATTTGAAAAAAGAACAAGACACTGGTATTTATTCCATATATGACATATCAAATGATTTCTTCACCTAATATTTATTTGAGTAAAAATAAATATTTATATAGTTTTGTAGAAATATTAGAAATTAGGAACTATTAAATTTAAAAATTTGGACAAAAGTATAATAATTTTGAAACTGTTTATAACTACAAAATTTCGATGTCGAAAATATTGGGTTGGCCAAAAAGTCATTGCGTTTTCGAGTTTGTCCTATTGAAAAACTTGAAAATATAAAACGATGTGATTAAATTTAAATTCAATTATATATTGTGAAACCTCAATTTTCAGACTGTTTATACAAAATATTAATTGATTTTGTTTTAATTTATTACTTTACCGTCAATTCGAAATGGAAAATCAAAATGAGCATATTCGTAATGTTTTGTTGAATTATTTTCGCAAAGGGAAAACCGCTGTGCAAGCTCATAAGAAGATATGTTTTGTATATGGTAGTGACTCCTTAAAACTTCGACAGTGTCAATACTGGCTTTTAAAATTTCGTTCTGAAAAATTTCATCTGAAAGATGCACCACGCTCCGGTCGACCAGTTGAAGTTGATGACGACAAAATAACAGCACTGATCAAATCTAATCCACATATGACGACAAGAGAAGTTGCAGAGACTCTGGAAATATCAAAATCAAGTTTTGCAAGCAATTTAAAGAAACTTGGATTCGTCAGTAAACTCGATATGTGGTTACCACATGAACTGAAAGAAATTCATTTGGTGAAACGTATAGACATTTGCGATTCCCTTTTGAAGCGAGAACAAAGTGATCCATTTTTGAAGCACTTGATTACGGGTGATGAAAAATGGATTGTTTACAACAATGTGGAACGCCGACGATCGTAGACAAAACGTGGTGAGCCTGCCAAAACGATCCCAAAAGAAGGTTATGCTTTCCGTCTGGTGGGATTTTAAAGGAATTGTGTTTTTTGAACTCGTTCCGAGGAATGAAACCATCCATTCAGACATATATTGTGATCAGCTGGAGAAATTGGCTCATTCAATTCAACAGGAACGTCCTGAATTGGCAAATCGAAAAGGAATTGTAATTCAGCATGATAACGCAAGACCGCATACAAGTTTGACCACTCGCCAGA
>MQRK01233934.1:31322-41987 GCA_001938485.1 Girardia tigrina | reverse complement strand
ATCTAAAATATCAATTTTCCATCTGGGTGGGAGAAACACATTTCCAAATACTAAACTCAACATACAAAATTCAACAAACCAATTTCAACATACCAAATTTAAAATATTCCTCACAGCTGGCTCAACTGTTTATCAACGACTTTTCTCGTACACGCGTTCCAGTTGATGTTGGTCTTGTCGGCCACCTCAAGTTCTTCCTTGTTTCATTTAATTGAAGTCAATTTCTTTGCCCAACTGTAGAAAAACTGGATCGCTTTGACGAATAGAAGACGGGGTTGTCATAAACCAATGATCATTACAGATGGTGACCTCAGTGAGATACAAAATAAATAAATACAAATTGATAATCTGTATGCTTATAACAGATAATACGTAAGTACAAAATAAATATTTTTACTTGTTTCATAAAGTACTACAAATTAAAATCATAATATATTGCGAATTCTCTTTTATTTTTAAGAACATGCACAATAGTGTTTTCAAAAATTTGTTTACTGTACAGTTTTTTGTTGTCAAAATTTTGATAAAATGCTTGGACATATAAAATGTTAATGATTCAGAAAATTTAAGAACTTTAATTTAAAGTCATATTGATTCAACATTTTATTTTATACAAAGGAAATTTAAAATGAAGTATTAAATAAATTCCAGGTTAAATTTTTTTCAAAATTATCCGGAAACACAGGATATAAGCCGCATTATTTTCGGATCCTTATAGTATTACTTAATCTATACCTCTTTTTAGGTATAGATTAATTATTAATATTATAAAATATGAAAAGAATTTTATTAGCCGTACTTTAGACTAATACAGTAATCATTAAAAAATGAGCATTAAATAATAATTTAAAATAGTTTTTCAAATCATAAGATTAATTTTTACAATATATTTATTTTTAGAATCTTCCAGCTATGGATACGTTCTCTTCAGTTCTTCTAACACCGACATTGAATTCTTCATGTGTCTTATGCATTTATTAGTACAACTAGTTAATGGTATCAATATTGTTGGGTTTTCCACCTGGTATTCTCCTGATTCAAGTTTGCTGGATAATAGATCCGACAATGAGACTCAAATACTCTGTCAAAATCTCATTGAACAAATACGATTGTCCGCAGATGCTTTGTGGGAGGAAATATTTAATTATAAAAAACAGGTTTTTGATTTTCTCCTGTACTTCAACTATTATTTGTAATATAGTTGTTGGAAGAGGCATATAAAATTCAATTGTCTTCTACTTTGTTATCAGTGTCTCCAAATATCGAACAGATTTACTTAAAAATTTGGAATAATTATATTGATAGTGAGACTAATGGTACATCAACAAATCATTGGGGACGAATCTCTATAAATTCTACAACAAATAGTGCAAAAGATTCATCTAGTAATACAGGATCAAATGTTTCGCAGAGCTTACAGCATCAGATCTCTATTAAATTAAACAAGATGTCACGCACAAGTGTTCTTGGTCGACTGAGTAGTTCAGCATCTCTCAATACGGGTTCTGGATCTGGAAATTATACGTCTGGTGTTGGTGCTTCCCGCTTGTTGAATCATGTTTCTCTTGAAGTAAAAAAATAATATTTTTATGTCTATTTAAATGCAATTAGGAAGCTCGACTTTGGATACCACCCCACGTCTCAGTTGTAAAAGAATTGATGGAACATAATAAAAACGTATTTTTTAAGGTATATATTTTCTTTTCATAATTAATCACTGTAATTAATGTAGCGTTTCTTCTATATCCTAGTATGTTTATGTTGTAATAATTATTATTTATTTTGTCGCGTTGCTATTTCAATAAACTCTTTTTTGAGCTCAATTTTAAAATAGTAATTAAATTAAAATAATTAATTAAAGTAAATTTAAATTCAAATTAAATAAAAGTTAAATTAATTAAATAAAATAAAAAATAATTAAATTAAAATATATATATGTATATATATAAATAAATATGTGTGAGATCATCACGTTCATATGGTTTTGTGATCATTGCCGCATTATGAGTCGATTCAGTGTTATCATTTTAATCAGAATCACTTTATTCAAATATCACTTGATTCAAAAATACAGATTATTTCTGACAATTTATACGTTTCATTATTGTCTTTCGTTTTGAACTCATTTTATATGTTCTATACATAAAATTGAATTAAAATCATATTGAGTGTCCTAACGACCGCTTTGTGAAGGTTAAAGTACATCATTAAAACAAATCGAAATATTGTCTTTTGTTTTTTCTTGATTTTTTAAAGTGAATTGAATTCGCATTTAAATGAAACAATTTAAATGGACCAATCATATTAATGAATGAGTGTTTTTGCCCAATCAAGAATGAATATGCGTGTGTGATTGGTTTTGATGTTTTAAGTTGTAATCAATCACAATTTCAAAAATGTGTTTAATGTAAAAAATTTTCAATTAACAATTTTTATGAACAATTTGTTTTAATGAAAATAAAGCTGAATAAAATTGAATTAAAGCTGCGTTTATTTTTTATTATTGCTTGGATTAATGAAAAATCTGACTATACATATTCTCAAAAATTGGGCATATTTATTTTGAAAAAAGGTGATATTTCGAATTACGTGACTATTATTATGGACGGCCATAAATTTGGTTTTAAAAAGTTTGGCTGAAATTTTGAAATGGTGTCGCGATATCAATATAAAATAAGTGTTTGTTTTCGCGTTTTCGATAAATAATTTCAAAAGAGATATTGACGAAAGATTAATAGACGAAATACATCTTCTGAAAAAATACGATGTTTGCGACATCGCAAAGAATATGATTAAAATAACACTGACGCATAAAATATTCTATTTAAATATCTGTATGGCCTACTCGAGTCACGATGTAATGAATAAGTGTATGTATATGAGAAATTCAAATGAAGTTGATTTAATGATAAGAACATCTGGAGAAGCCAGATTGAGCGATTTTCTCATTTGGCAAACTGAGAATTCATGTGTGAAATTCTTTAATTCTTATTGGCCGAAGCTCAGTTTATGGAGCCTATTTGCCGCGATATTGAAATATCAAACTAGTTATTTGTTGGATCCGAAGATTGATCAAGTACACAAAAATGCATCTTTTGTTTCTTCATTAAATCATAAAGAAAAACGTGACAGAGTCAGTGGTTTTTTGATGAGATTAGAGTGTAAATTTACTGACTGGCTGTTCAACAAAAATGATGTGTCTAACGATTCGAATGACAATTCAAATGATCCCGATGTTACCGAGAACCTCGACAATATCGCCCGTAAAATGGGAATCAATCAATCAAATAACAATTCCCCGTCCATGGAGTCCACTGATAATCAGTCTCAATATAGTCACAACGACTTATTCACCGATGTATCGATGACCGAGTTGATAACCGATGATGTGTCTAATGATTCAAATAAAAATTCCAATGAAACCGATCAATCAAATGAAGAAACCGAAAAAGGCTCTGCTGAGATACAACATTATTCTCCATTGAATTTTGTCAGTTAAAAGTTTGATAAGCGGAAAATAAAGTCAAAAGTTTTTAAAATATATTTCAACAAACTTTCAATTAAATTATCGTTTGGTTTAGATATTATGAAATATTTGTTTAGGCTTTAAAAATATTAGTAACAGTTATAATTTTGAGTAATAACTACTAGTACCATTTATATTGTACTGTAGTCATTTAAGATTCTTTTCTTCAAATGCTATTTAAGTTATGTGATACTTGGACAAAACTGGACATCTTAAATTAAATAAAACCTTGGGCAAAAACAGGTATATATAAGCAAGATATTTATTCGAAAAGGTCACAATCTACGGCAACCTCAGCTACTACCTGTCGAGGTTGTTTTAGGCATCCTTCATGTTTTAGGCCTTGTAGTTGAGCTTCCTTATCAACTCATCACAGACATAGTACAGTAGAACCTGGCTATTCCGGCATGGCCAGTGATTTAAAAATATGCCGGAATAGAGAGAGTCAGAACAAATACCGTGATTGAAAAGTGAGGATTTTCGGACCTGCTGGATTAAAGAGGGACGGATTAAACAGGTTCAATTGTAGTCAAGAGGATTACAAACGGTAGACAACGGAGATAACAAGTTTTTACATCATACTTTCATAGATATAACAACACAGATTATATGTCTGTAACACCTTTTTTACTATGACAAATCATCTTTGACCCAGAGATTTAAAATCTTTCCAGACATAGCTTGAACACACTGTATATCTCTTGAAATTCTTGAAAGGGCTGTGATTCATTGTGAAAAATTCAGTTATTTTAATCCAGACATTTTTCATTTAAAAATACAAATTTAACTGAGGACACTAAATCATCATTTATAAATTGGTTTCTTTGTTTAATTAATTTCCTTCCTTTCGCTTTAAATAATCAAAAGTAACCGAGGGCTGTAAAGGATTGAGAACACCTTACGTTTTGTTACATGTTAAATTTATTAAATGAAATATTTAACATGAAAAAATACGAATAATTATTTGTTTAAATAGTATCTATTTAAAAGTATTTTTTGTTGAAAAATAAATATAGATTTGTTATTCGTTACACGTTTACATGCAGCTCTTAAGTATTGTGAATATTTTAGCTGTCTGACACAATTTAATATAAAGAAATCGAAAGAGTTAATGAAGTGTCATCGTTTATGGGTTACGAATTTTCCATCAAATTACTTATCCTACTTTTTTTTTATTTGTTTAAATAGTATCTATTTAAAAGTATTTTTTGTTGAAAAATAAATATAGATTTGTTATTCGTTACACGTTTACATGCAGCTCTTAAGTATTGTGAATATTTTAGCTGTCTGACACAATTTACTATAAAGAAATCGAAAGAGTTAATGAAGTGTCATCGTTTATGGGTTACGAATTTTCCATCAAATTACTTATCCTACTTATTTTTGGAAAGAGATTGGTTTAACCATCTAAAACTAGCGAAACTATAATTGAACTTTGAAAAATTAAGATTATTTTTATGATTTATTTGAAGTTTTCGAAATCCAATTGAATGAAGTGAAACATATTTTTAATTTGTTTTGATTTTCCTATATAAGGAAAATATATATTTTGTATTTTCGTTTTAACACAAAATATTTAATGTAGAAAGAATCATTCATGATGCATTATCTTGAATCAAAATGGAAGCTTGTCGAATCGGAATTAAATCGAGAAAGAGGAATCTGGGGACCAATGCTTGGATGTATTTTAGATAAATGGATGCTTGATTCCACTGAAGGACCTTGTAGAATGAAAAAGAAAATGATTCCGAATGAATATTTTTATCATCATTATCCTTTTCGGCCACAGCATCGGTCACCTTATGAAAGTTACGAAAATCCTTGTCAGGTGAGAATTAAAATATATTAATTTTAATTAATGAACAAACTATAATTAGTTGCTTTAATAATTGTTTATTAATTTATTTTTAAATCCACTTCCTCTTCGATTCTTCACACACATCTTCGGTGCTTCTTTCATTGAATAAATTGTATACTATAAATTCGTAGTATTGCATCCACTATCTTTAAGACAGTAAGTTGCGATAATTGTAACCCGTATCGCGGGTAATCTGCAAATCAAAATTCAATCAATTTTTATTACAACTGTATTTTCAGTATTAATACCACGCCTCTTACGTTCATATCCAATATACCATTCCCACTCTACTACATAACTCATTCCAAAACTTCCTGCTCAGTGTTCCAATAATAATGGACTTCCGTTACACATATTCAAGTGTAGTTTCTTCAGGATCACAACTAAGTTGATTACTTTCTCATTACTGTCAATCTGAAATTCCAATTTCCCAGCTGCCGCCTGACTTTGGAACCATATCTCGGGAATTTTCTTGGCTTCCAGTCCTGCCAGACTCCTCGATTGAGTAGTTGTAGCTTTCGAAAATACTGCGATTAGGATTGCTATCCCTATTTGCTGGTCTGCTCATTTCGCCTAGGGACGGACTTATATCCCCCTAGTTTCCTAAGAGACATACGAGGAGGCGAGAGACACTTTGTCCCAGGGTTACCGAATTTCTGTTACCAAGTTTAAAACTTTTAATTCCAATTTAAAAGTCGGAAATATATTTTTGTTTTGAATAGATTTCACGAATAACAGATTCGAATGTATACATTTAACTTAAAAGTTTACAACATTTTAAATTTTAATAATTACCGTTTCATATTTTTAATTACAATAAAAATAAAGTATTTATTCTTAAAGGTAAAAAAATTCAAAGTGGCCAGCAGTAAAGACAGTGAATTTAGTTTTTACTTTTCAATGTCCAAATCAATTTTAAAGTTGGAAGATTTTGAAGATACGTTTCCGTCGTTGGAAGTTAATGAATCTAATAACGTTAAATCTGATGTTGAAGATAATATTAATTGTTCAAGTAATGATCCTGAAGGTAAATTGATTGATAAATTCAAAATTATAATATTTATATGAACTTTTATTAGAATCTCTCAGAACCACAGAGTCCTTGTTAAGAGGAAGAAAGATGAGTATTGAGATTTTAGAATCTTCTATAAATCAAATGCAATACGAAGCAAAACTTGATGAAGATTGGCAGGATGGTAAATTTAAACAAGAGGAAATAGTTGATCCTGAAGAAGAAGAAACTTTTACCAAAGAAAATCTATATTCAGACAATATTGAAGATTCAGATTTCCCACACGAGCTCGAGAAGCAGTCAAAAAATGATCCTAAGATCAAAAGTAAATACAAACTATAATATATAACTTTCATTTACTAAACACCGATTTTAAATGCAGAGATATATTTTGGTATTGCAATTATAATTTATCACTGTATTCATAAAAGTATTCTGAATTGTCGAAAATAAAGAAACAAATTAACATGTTTATTTTGGCGACATTTGGATTGATTTAGATTGATTTTTCTAATTCCTTCGACTTGGGATACAGTCTATACACAACCAATATTATCATTATTATAATTAACAATTTTCGATTACAATTTGTTTGGTCTCGTGAGCCATCTCTAGATTATTATTAAGAGCAGTATGTTTTTCATAATAGAAAGGCTATTATAGCGAATTAAACATAACTAAATAACAACAAAATAAAGATATTCCTAAGTCTTCCATTTCATATCATCATGATTCTTAACAACATGATGATAAAAAAGGGAAATGGGATCAACATACATGTTATTAGGTGTACCAAATGAAGGTTCGTTTCACTTTGTCTAATATTATTCCATTAATAAACTTTTTTCAATAACATTTGTTTGTATCTATAATGTAGAGTGTTTTAAACGCTATCGAATACTCTTGAATTTTTAAACAAAATTAGCTTATGAAATTTCATTGTAATTTTACAGATGACCACCGAAGCTCCAACAAAAGAGAATTGGTGGGAAGTTCTTTTATTCACGTTGAACTCGAAGAAAAGTGCCATCAATTCTCAAAAAATGATTGCTGAAGTATATGGCGAAGATACGATCACTGCCAGAGCCTGTCAGAAAAGGTTTAAGAGGTTCAGAGAAGGCGATTGTGATTTGAGCAACAAAGACAACAGTAGACACCAAAGCAGTTTGAAGACAATGAACTACAAGCCTTACTTGATGAAGATGATGTCCAAACGCAACAACAATTAGCTGACACGTTAAGTGTGACTCAGCAAACAATTTCAAATCGCTTGCATGACATGGACAAGATTCAGAAAGAGGGACGATGGGTGCCGCATAAATTGACTGAACACCAGCAAGAAAATCGAAGAACAACGTGCGAACTTCTGCTTGATCGGCAGCAACGCAAGTCATTCATGCATCGATATTATCACTATTGATGAAAAGTACATTTATTTCGATAATCCAAAGCGAAAGAGATCATGAACAGTCCTAGTAAAGGCCCCAAAGATGACTCCCAAGCATAACATTCATGGAAAGAAGGTGCTGCTCTGCATATGATGAGATCAGAAGGGTATTTTGTATTATGAACATCTGAAACCTGACAAAACGCTTACGGCGGCTCGTTATGGATACCAATTAATCAATCTGAACAGAGAAGTTGCCACCAAACGACAGGAATGGATAACAAGACACGAATACCCGATATTGCTTCAAGACAATGCGAGACGTCATGTTGCAAAACTTATCATAAATACAAAAAAAAGAACTGAACTGGGAAATCTTACCCTACCCGCCTTACTCTCCTGGCATTGCTCCATCGGATTATCACTTAGTTCGATCAATGGCTCACGGACTGGCGGAACAGAAGTTCACAAAACACGATGAAGTCCGAAAATGCCTCGATAAATGGATTGCGTCGAAACTATTGAAATTCTTTTTTGATGGAATCCATAGATTATCAATAAATTTGAGTAATGTTGTTGTTAATAATGGTTTTTATTGTTAATAAAAGTTTAATTAAATTTTTTTTTGAATTTTAATTTTTAAAATCGTAAGAAACGAACTTTCATATTTGTACACCTAATATGTTTAATTTATATAACTAATTAAAGTATCATTTTGCAAATATCACCATATAATTCATAAAGTTATAAGAAATATTTTCAGAATTAAATTCCGAGCAGTCTTTAGATTCTATACCTTCATCCAATCAAACTCAACAATCCCGCGAGTCTTTTAAAAAGCGTTACAATGTTTCTTCTCAATGGGATAATCAAGTGGCCATCGAACATATGATAGGATCGGATGAGAAAATACATTTTATGTTCCGTTGCGCAAGAATTCAAGGTCTTGATGTTCACGAAGGACTTTTATTGTTTGGTCAAAGCTATTTTTACATAATTGATGGATTTACGTTGCTCAAAACAAGAGAAATTGTCGAGATCAATAATATTCCGGTGGATGTTCATGAACCAATTGTTCCATCCACTCCCACTGTCAACAACATAAACCAGAGAAGAAAAATGTACTATCTATATTGAAACGCACATCTTAACTGTCATTTAGGAGTGATAAATTTTTGTTCAGTGAAATTAGAGAAGTTCATAAAAGACGATACTTACTGCAACAGATAGCGATTGAAGTCTTTTTGGCCGATGGGAGGAATTTTCTACTGGCTTTTCCGAAAAAGATGCAAAATAAAATATATGCAAAGTAATTATTTGGTCTTAGTTTTGGATTAATAAAAAAGCCAATTCGATCGTAATAATTTATAGTTTCAGTATCGTATTGATTTTAACTAAAAGAAAAAAAAATACTTTTTAATCCTTAATATTGGGCTTAATAGTATTTTGTGTACTGTAATTTTAACACTGTATAAATACTAAAAGTAAACTAAACTCATTTGTTTATTTATTTATTATTTATAATCTTTAAAATATTCACTCTTCAAAGTTTCTTACATAAAGAAATATTCATAAAGCGACTTTTTCGATCAAATGAAAGAAGAAGTCGCATATTAGTTGTAAACAAGATACTGTAACAAATCTTCAGGTGCTCTTATTCCACCGATGTGATTGGTAGTCCCCGTTGTTTTAAAAACCTGTCGCTGAACCACCCTTACATCCACCTGACCGACACAGATGTCAGCTGCAGGTTTTGTCGGATTCAAAAATTATTTTTCATAATAAGTCATTTAATTCGGTAGATAGAAAATATAAATTATAGGAATTTTTCATGCACAATTCTTACCTTCGTGTTCAGGTAGCAATATTTCTGGGAAATCTTTTGATTATTTGCTATTTTCAAGTGAATTTACGTTTCCATTCAGTTCATAAAAACAGTGCAATTATACAGTTGAAGCTGTTTATACTATTTTTTTAATCAGAAAAATGCCAAATTATCGTTCATTTTATCTTAAAATCCGGTTATAAACAAATTATCTATAACGACGATTTTCTAACTTGTATTAAATTTATAAGATATATTTTTTCGTCCAACATGTAACCAGTTCAACTGTCCATATTCCATTGATAAGGGTCACTAAACGCTCCCAAACAAGTTCAATCTTCATAAATCAATAGCAAGATGTGCATTCAAAGATATACTTGCAATAATCATTTATTTGATTCACTGCATATTTTGTTCTCAATAGATCGAAACATGTAGGGAATTTAATAAATCAAAACTTGAAAGCCAATTAAAAAAGTTTATTAATTTCGACAGTTTAACCGTCATCGTCAGAACAAATGATTTTTCAAACGAAATTTACTTATATAGTGCAGTTAATGATTATGTAATCAATACGTAATCAGTACATCATTTAAAAACTCTCAACAAAGTTGTAGAGAGTGCAGTTTGAACGTTAATTTTAGGATCCAAAGATCTAATATATAACGCTTCACATATCACTCTCTCCCAATAAATTTTAAATTGAGTGCACAGAATTTTAAAGTGTTGTGAATTTATATCTCCTTTACAATGTCTTCTATGTCCTGCAATGTTACTTCCACCTTCATTGCGACTGTGTTCCTGGATTCTCTTACAGAGATGACGTGAAGTCTCTCCAATGTATGTGGCGTTACACCCATTACATGTGTATTGGTAAATGAGATCCGAACACAATACCAATGGCGTTGGAGATTTATTGCCGAACATGCTTTCAATTTTCAAATATCGTCGAAATATGATTAAAGGTCTTATTTTTCGCTCATGGGCTCTTTCATCTACATATAAAGGATGTAATGACAGTCTTAATAAATTAAACAAATTATTATATGATAACGGA
>MQRK01233932.1:0-13762 GCA_001938485.1 Girardia tigrina | reverse complement strand
CACACGACCAGTATTTTTCCGAAATTGTACAAATATCAGAATTATAATCAATCGGTTTATTCAATGTTCAAATTTTTACAACAATTTGCGACCGTTCAAACCACAAAAAACAATCGATAACCACTTTATTTCTAACCACAATTTGTCTTACGAATTTACGAAATCTCAAATCAATGTTGCCATATCACAATCGATTTGTTTCAGTAAATAACGATAATTTTTTTATTTTAAAATTTGAATCTCAATCCGAGTCTTGAGCACTGTCATAAGCAAGTTATTGAATTCGACATTGGCGACACTCTCGGCCGCCGGACAAAGAAGACTTTCATAAATATTTCTCGTTGGAATTCTTCTTTCCCTATGTTGAGAGAGTAGGGCTCACTATGGCGTACTTGTATTACATCACTCCATTGAAGTAGGGCTCACTAAGGCGTACTTGTATTGCATCACTCCATTGAAGTAGGGCTCACTAAGGCGTACTTGTATTGCATCACTCCATTGAAGTAGGGCTCACTAAGGCGTACTTGTATTGCATCACTCCATTGAAGTAGCCTGACCTTTGAACGGATTCCTCGTTTGATTCCATGAGGTTATTTTATTTCTGCCGTTTAATAACTAAAATTAGACTCTCTCCTTTGGGTAACGCCAATTTTCGAGTTCCATTATTATTCTTAATTTTATTAAGACTCTGTTTTAGTTTGTGAATAAATGACCATTTGTACCACAAAATAATGTACAATGTATTCTACAAAATTTGTTCAATTATAATTAATATTTATTTATTTATTATTAATTTTCCAAACGCTCATTTCCGAAAGACTGGGTTGACCTACGGAGAATAAGAATGTTGTGGGAAGTAAAAACCAGTGGGGTCTGTTGTCGAAAGACGGCTCTGACTGTTAGGAATGGTTTTGTATATAATATTCAATAATGTCTACCAATATTATTTGAACTTTATGGCGAGATAAATTTTGATAATTAGTTAATAAATCTATTTGAAAGTTTAAGGAGAATGAGTTAGATCGAGGATGGATATTTCCGTTACTCTCATTAGGACGTTGTTCTGGGATTCTCCAGCGGAGATTACGCTATGTCTGGCACTCGTACACAGTTTATGCATAGTGACACCTGCTACTTGGATATCGATAAGCTACACCCAAAGGCAGCTGTAATGTGGAGGAGAATGTCTGTCGAACACTCTTGCGATCTTGACTATCGGAATTAATTGCAAAAAGAAAGAAATGACTAAAGATATTCCTAATTCTTGTGAACATATTAATAAAATAGAGTATAAGATAGCGCATGGACACAAGCGATTGTATGTCAGTTGCGAAGTAATAAATCAAGTTGATGGGTAGAATGTATGAGAGAGAGATTCGGCGGGAATGTTCATTGATCCTGAGCGGAGTGATCCGGCCGTCGGAGATGTTCTGGGACATGTGTTCTGATCGCGCTAATTAGCGTTCGGGTATAATTTAATAATATTTATTCAGTTGACACGACTGAGCCTCGCGGGGTCACTCTGCCTACAGTCTTGTCTCACTGGGTCCTCTGTTCTGTCTTATTTTTGTTTTACTGTACAGAAAATAAGAATGATTCGATTATATTGTTTGAATGAGTGACCAAAGACTTGGCGACCGGCGACGCCCGAATTAAGACACTGGCAATAAGCACTCCGTACTATTTGAGTCCATAAAATTTTGGTTTATTTTTATTAAATGCACAGTAATTTAGCAATTCATTTAAACAAACAAATCGTTTTTGTGGGAAATCAAGACGATTCGCGTAATTTTAATTTCAGCTATCAAAGAGTATTTATTATTATAATTTATTATCACTTGAACAATTCCAGTTAACATAAGGAGGATAAAATAATAATAAATTATTAAAATATTAATATTAATAATAATAAATAATAATTTATATTTAATTCAATGTATATTTGGTGGGGTTCCATCACTTGCTAGTTATTAGTGTCTCCAAAGCTATCTTCAAGGGATGTCCTACAGGATCTTCTAATGGTCTGTAGCTAGGGTCTAGTGTTTATTAATTTCGACGGTTTGACCGTCATCCTCATAACAACTGATTTGTAAAAAAAAGAAAGTTACTTATATATTGTCATCTATGCGAGAGAATCCAGGAACACAGTCGTAAGGAAAGTGGAAGTAATATTGCTGGACATAGTAAACATTGTACAGGGGGCATAAACACCCATAACTTTCAAATTATGTGCACTCAATTTAGTAATTATTGGGAGAGGGACTCGTGGATCCTAACATTAACGTTCAAAATGCGCTTTCTACAACTTTATTGAGATTTTTTTAATGATTTATTGATGACGTACTGATTGCCCAATCATTACCGGCAGTATATATAGGGTTTTTCGGGCTATTTCTTAATTTTTGCAGGCAATTTAATAATTTTTGCAGGCAATTTCATAATTTTTACATGCAATTTATTAATTTTTGCAAGCAATTTAATACTCAATTTAAACACGAAATTTATTAATCATAAAATATATAAATACAAAAAACATTGTTTAAAAAAGAACTAACTTTTTTAAATTATTTTTTCCCATATAAATAAATTTAATCGACCTAAGCACAGTAGATAGTTCTTTAAGAGAGTTTCACTACACTCTAAAAGATGTTACGTTGGTTCCTGAGCGAAGAAACTACGGTAAAAAATTGGGCTCAAAACAGTATACTTTGCAAACTTTCGAGCATTAGAAGTTATTAATGATGATAAAAACTTTATATTTTGGACAAAGTTGGCTTTGCTGTTGTTATTCGTCCAAATCGTAATAGAAATAGACGAGGAGAACCAGCCTCTTTGACTTTTCCGGTGGCTAGAAGTCATAATATTTTAGTACTCGTGGCAATGAACAAATATGACATCATTTATAATGTCATATTTGAAGGAGCAGTTAATGGCGAAAACTTTAAACAATGCCTTAAAGAAATTAAAGAGTGATGCATTATCAAGGGCATTGGAAACCCAATATTTATCATGGATAATGCTCGAATTCGTCATTATCGTGGCTTAATGGATGATGAAGAAATTCGGCAAATGCCATTAACGTATTTTCCACCTTATTTCCCCTTTCTTAACTCTATTGAGAGCATATTTTTGTATGGAAGAATAACGTTATTAGAGGTTTATTTCAAAATAAAACAGAACTTCGAAGATTAATAGTTGATAAGTTCAATGATATATCAAACGGAAATTGCGGCGCATGTTACAGAAAGATGCTCGGATATCTTCAAAACTGAGATGGGACAAGTAATAAACAATTAAGTTTATTTATATGTAAAAAATAAATTTTAACATGTAACCAGCGCATCAGGAATGTAGTTATTTAAAATGTAGTTACTTCTTTTTTACACAATGTTTTTGTATTTATATATTTTATGATTAATACATTTTGTGTTTAAATTTGTTATTAAATTGCATGTAAAAATTAGGAAATTGGCCGAAAAACTTTCTTTTTTTAAAAAATTCCGTTGTTCTGAGGATGACGGTCAAGCCCTCGAAATTAATAAACACTATAATCCATTTTGATTGGCTTGCCGATTTTAATTAATAAAAAATGTTTTGGCATTTGACGTGTTTGTATAGAAAGTTCAATCAACTGTTAATATATTTGTATTTACACCAATGTCGACCTTGTCCTTGTACGGTCTCGTTAGATGAATTTGTTCCTTCAACCGACCATAGACTCAGGTAGAAGTTCCATCTGAACGAAATATGACTTGAGTAATACGGAGAATTACTGAATGTTTATTATAGTTTTCAAATGAATTTTTTGGTCATTTGTTAATTGCTTGGTTTTTGTAATTATTTCCTTTCTAATCGGGGGCTGGGAGACTCTTTGGTTTGGATGGACCCTCTAAGGAGCCTCAGGCTTTATTGCGAAATTCTACAGTTCCCTTGAAACAATTCTTTCTTTGTCGTGAAAACATAAAAAATATCATCGAAATTTTAAAAAGGTCGAGTTACTTCTCAACGCCCTAGTGTCCTCCAGTCTCAGAAACAATTGTCTCCACAGAATTGTTACTTGTTGATAGCAAATTCTAAATTAAACTGACACCAGAATTTATTTATTAACCAAACATTATAGTCACTTTATTTCTACAAGTTAACATTTAGTATTAATTAGTCACATTTAATTAATGATCGCAACGCCGCGATCACCAGCAGCAGTGTAGGAGGTACCTGATATATTTTGTGGGTGGTTCGACAATAAACATAACCTTTCTTGCCAAGATAAATACCGAATTGGGTTACAAATGGTTTTTATTCAGTCTTAGTGATAATGGGCAACATGTGCCGAGGGGTTTAAGTCATTTATCGTTTTAGTGAATCAGATTGATCCCAACATCAATACGTATGAGGAGGTGCAATTGTTCATTCCACAACCACATAGAAAGAGGCCAATAGTTTTAGTGGGACTCGAGTACATCGGCAAGAACGATTTGGTGAATATGATTGTATCCAGCGATCCCGAGCAGATTTCTGTCGTGAAACAACGTACGTATAGACTGCAGCTTTAAGTGTTTGTCTTATCTCTCGTCCAGACACTACCGGTGATTCCAAGTCAAATGAGTACAGACTAGTGAGCAAAGAAGAGTTCAAGCACCTCCAGAATCAAGAAGAGTTTCTCGAGACAGCAGTATTTGAAAAGACATGGTATGGAATCAGCAAATCTGAAGTAAAAACCATAATCGATTCCGGGAAGACAGCAGTGTTGGTTCTTCAACCGGAAGTAAATAATATGTGAACTATCTTAATAAGCTTGATAAATGTCTAGAGTTTACAATTCATTCGAAAGACCAATTTCATCCCTTATATCATATTCATCCAGCCGCCACACAAAATCGACACGTACCGCAATTTGAGGATGAATCTGGAGAAGCAGCGGACACCAGTGATTTAGTGATAAATGTTAATTAAGTTAATCATTTGTTATTTCAGGACGACGAGCTAATCAAGACTCTGTCATTGGTCAAAGAGATTAACAAGGTATACGGACACCTTTTCGACCGGACACTCGTTATCCAGTCTCTGGATACAGCCGTGCATGCAATTATAGATGTCATCAAAGAATTGGAAATAAGTCCCCAGTACGTCCCATCCAGATGGTTGGGACAGAGATAGATGACTTCCGACGCCGCCGTCAGGGAACAAAACATCGGACAAATGTGGTCAGTGATGCTCAAATCTCTGGCGGCGACTTCGATTGATTACTGTGATGACGACCATAGAGTTTTGATTATCAGATTCATTTATTGACTGATCGGTATCTATATATATTCCTGACTGTGTATATGCGTGTGTATATGTACCTGTTTGTGTCGGACACTGCTTGCATCTCACCTTTGATTTCATCAATATATATTTACCGGCGACGCTTGTCACAGTTCTTTCATGAACCAAATGAGTACAAGTACACGATATCCCTCTCTCTTTCTATCGGTTTGAGTAATGCTGGTTGAGTCTGCCTAATGCTCACTTAGACCATGAGCTCGATCAATGACTATTAAGACATCAGTAACTCAATGTTCCTGTATACGCCTCTGGTTCTTGTGGAGAGTGACCGTTTGGAGAAGGAACAAGGAGAAAGGAACCTTGTTGCAGATCAGGCAATAGAAGTAGCAACACTGGTTTATTTATTTATCCTTCCCAAATTCATGGTATAAAGAAGAACTTTCATAAAATTTATCAATTGTGACGACAGGACATTGAAACACAAGTCAGCATGCTTGCTGCCGGATGGATCTTTACTTAACGACAGAGATCCCGTTTGAGACATTTATGGGTTAGGTGCCTCGACAAAATAAATAATAATACTTGACATAATACACAATTATATAAATTATACTCATTACTATTAATAATATACTTAGGCTGTCTAATAAGTTCCCGGAATATGTCATGTACACACATATGCATAAATGTATACACGTAAATATTGTATTAGAATGAAGCCACCAATCAGCTGCTTTGGTCAATCATAGAGTCACACACTTATCCACTCTCTTCTCATTGTAAAAGCCGATTATTGCTGCTAACACAGTGTAAGGTGCACCGTTGACACGTTATGGATTTACAGAAAGAATATTTTCGTGCATACATTTACTTAGAAATGCTACGGGGCCGTAAACCATGTGAAATATATAAGCAGCTGCAAGATACTAACCTGAATGTTCCTTCACAGACAACTGTATTCGAGTGGTACAAACGATTTAAAGAGGGAAGACAATCCCTTGTTGATGATCCAAGATGCGGCCGTCCAACCACATCTTCAACTGCTGAAAATGTGCAGATTATCAAAGCGATTGTGGATGAAGAACCAAGGACATCTCTTAGAGCAGTGAGTGAATCGACAGGCCTGTCTAAAGATACTGTTAGACAGATTTTCACAAATCAGCTCGAATTGCGAAAGATTTGTTCGATATGGATTCCACATCACCTCTCAGACGCAAACAAACGGGACAGGATTTTGTGTGCTCAAAACATCATCGCCTTATTTGAAAACCATTCCATCGATTATCTGTTACACCATTTGGCGACAGAGGATGAGAGTTGGTTTCTGTATGAAACATCACTGACGAAACAGCAGAATCAGGCATGGCATCATCCCACACAACCAAAACTCACTGTTGTCCGCCCGAAGCTGACAAACAAGAAAACTCTTCTCTTGCTGGCATTCACTGGTGATCAAAAGATAAGTGCTGACATTTGCTCTCCTGGAGAGACTGTGAACTCAGAGAGTTATGTGAAATTTGTTCGTTCAACTGGGGAAAAATGGCGACATGTTCGCAGACATCCCCAAAAGCTCACGGAATTGACAAGACGATAACGCACGCCCTCACACATCAAAAGAAACAATGGAATTCTTTCATCATCGTGGTGTGACACTCATCAAACAAAGCCCATATAGCCCTGACATGAATCAGTGTGATCGATGGGTATTCAAGCACTTGAAACATTCATTTCGAGGGCAGAAATTCGTGGACGGTGATGAGGTGAAACAAAGAGCGGTGCAGGTGCTCCGCGGTCTCCCTGAAGAGAAGTTTCGTCAAGAATTGTTATCATTGTATGAACATAGCAAACTAGTTGTAATTAATCATGGAAATTATGTAGTTTAAATATAATATAGAATTGTTTGGAATTTTTCATAGAAGTCAGTTTTTTAAACAATTCCAGGAACTTATTAGACAGCCCATATATTCAAAAAATATTTAGCATAAAGGAACGACATCGGAGGGACATTTCAATAGATCTTTTCAAACATTTGATACTTTAGAAGTTCAAAGATTGAACGGTATAATACATGTTTCGTGTTCCTTTGGAAAGGGATCATTAACAGATTTTTGTTTTTACATCGATCGAATGTTTTCAAATTTGGATTGTGTAAAATAAATAAATATATACATTTTCAATAGGACGACGTGTTTCGGCAAGCAATGCCGCCATCAGGTTAATCCCCGCCATGCACGCAACGAGCACACTAGACGCAAACACCAAAATTAAATAACATTTAATCAACAAATTATTGCTAGTCTATCACGTGTCGTGGATTTACCTGGTGATGAGATGTGTTCTTGAAATGCTTCGTCCTATTTTTATCCTTTGTATATCGATTTTACTTTGCGATGTATATACAAATTCATGTACACATAATGTGAGGAATATTTTAAATTGTTTGAGTGTGTGAATGTGTTGACGCTGTATGCTGATTTGAGTATGTTGAACTTGGAGTGGTGATTCTCCACCCAGATGGAAATTGGTATTTTTTAAATTTAAAGTGATCGACTATTCGAACATAATTAAAATAATCATTTGATCTGTTTATATTTTTTAATTTAACAATTAAAATTAAATTTAATAATTTTTAATAAAATTTAAATGAAATTCAGTTTCAATAATTTGATAACATTTTATTATTTTGGGTTTTATTAAGAAATGGTTTAAATTATTATTTTGAATTAATATTTTTTAAAAATTAAATATTTTAAGAAGATTTTGAAACATTGTTTGAATAATCATGATTAAAAATAGAAATAATAAAACCAATTAGAGCGATGACAAACGGTGAAAGACTTTCTGAGAGTTGTAATGACTCTAAATGTAATTGCAATAACAATTCGAATAAGAGTTATCTTAATGTTCTTAATACATACTAAGCCACGAATCAAAGTGTGATCTGTTAAAAAAATACATACTTCTTTAGATATGGTCAGGGTAGTCAGGGTACATTGCGTACAGTTTGGGTCATAAGTTACGACATAGCTTATGATTATAATATAAAGATATATATGTAGTCATTTATAAATTACAACAAATGTGGATTAGGACTCGATTATTTTCTACTCGTATTCCAATTACCACATGATTATCGATTTTCTAATGTTTGTCTAACATAGGAAAATATACATTGGAGCACCGCATATTAGCTGTAGTATGGACATTTGAACGTCATAAACCAATTGCTTCCATTCGATTAACGAAAGGTAAACTTCGAGACAGAAGCGATGTTAATGCCCCAGATACCGGTTACATCATTCAGTAGTCTAAAAATCTATTCGTAACGAAACGGTCAGGTTGTCAAAGATGATATAGCAGATTGAGTTGAAGCTTCGATATCGAATGATCCTACAATATCTACCAGGCGAAGAGTTAGTTAAGTAAACAGGTCCAGAAATTCTTTAAGGAAAACAATCAAAGAAAATTCGGGTCAACATAGCTATAAACCTGTTAAATCTTGATGAACGCATAATATATGTAGAAGGTAGAAATTTTACGTGATTTTCGTTCTTGTATGGCAACAAGCCTAACAACGTCCTCCGTTAGTCATGATCTGGGCTGCTTATTTCTATGTATTCAATTGGACCATTTGTAATGGTGCTATTACTTCTGAAAGGTCTCTTGAGATTTTGGAAAACAAATTCATATCTACTCCCATAGATAGAAAAAGTAAAGTTATCATGTCAAATCCAACAAGACGAGACCCTAGTCTACACAGCTACCACGGCGAGAGAATTCTTAATTTGCAACTTTTGCTTTCATAATACCCCTGGGAGGATTATTCCATAGAGATTAGTCAGAGGTTTTGGTCGGCCACGGTACAAGTTCAAATTTACCTACCCAGAGATCAGAGACGAGAAGAATCATAAGAATCTCAAGCAAGTCCTACCGAATTGTCATCTTCAGACTTATGATGGTATACATTTCCTATAACTCCGTATACTCTGCTGAAATAATCGTGTTTGTATGACCATCAATTTCTTGATCATTTTGGTTCATTTCGATTCCTTATTCTTCGACTTTATAAATGGGTTTTACTTCTTCAGATCATCTTTGATTTTCTCAACCTTTTACTATTAGTTGAAACTTATATTTTCTAATCAAGATAGTCATAGGAATTCTACAATTTTACAATAAGCGGAGAGTCTGTTTCGGTCGGTTTTTGTCGAACTATGCTCTCCCTTAATCATTAAATTTAGTCCGTCGATTCTTTGATATTCTCTAAAAACCTTGTGGACAGAAAGGTTCATTGGTTGAAGATATTGTGTCAGAGATATTAAGTCTGACGACGACTCTCGACTAATCCAATCTCATGTGCTGTCATCAATTGTTTATTTAAATAAAGTTTTATTGAATTCTCCGGTCACTCTCAACTTGGTGTAACCATTGATTTAAGTTCTTCACCATCAAAACAAGGGGGTTAGAGAACACCAAACGCCAAATACTTTTTAAAGTGATTTCGTTAGAAAAACTCATTACATCTGACGAAAAAAATATCGACCGTCTTTAAAGCTGTTTTATCAACGCTTATTACAGTAGAGATGGTACCGTCAATAAAAATATCGGGAACCGCTTTTTGCTGGTTCCGGCAGTTTAAGGATTAAGTAATCTTAAAATGACTTGATATAGAAAGTTGTAGAAATAAGTATCAGTCAGTAGAAATCCAGTTATTCCTTCAGAATTTACTACCAAATAGACTTTACATGATCATAGAATCCAGTCACATCTAAACTCTGGCATGTACGTACAGCTTAGCATAATAACAATCCACTTTGTTATCCATAAAAAGTTGATATCAGTGAATTTTAGAAGAGCATTCTTCTTTGACCATGCCTTTTCAGATTCTGTAAAAACTTCAATTTTTCATCGTTAATTTTCCTACGTTCCTTTGATAATTTTGTATCATTAAGCCTGGTACCAAAGAATCACGTATCCTGTGAAAGAGTAAATGCGGATAGAATGTTTCAGTCTCTCAAAAGTCGAACGATTCATTTTCCAAAAATCCCAGAAGGTCACAAGGAGAGTCTCAAGTGACGAAATGTTGCAACTACACATTTACATTGGATTCTGACAGAATAAGAATAAGAAATGGGAAAATACGACCATCGCAAACACTTAATTAGGATGATCCTTCAGGACTAAAAGAATTCTGTCATCCATATATTAAAGAATGTGGCGAACATAACGAATCGGAAAATAAAATTCTCAGGTTTCATGAAGATCAGTTTTAATGAAATGCTATTGTGAATAAACACAATGGCGTCTACGACGAAACTCATCCGGTGGAAGAGATGCCACCGAATAATCCTGGTGGCACGGTTGGATAGCATTGATTTAAAATGTATAAAATGAAAATAAAAATTTTAATTAAAATAGAAATATGTATACAAGGTGTTTGAAAAGTAAATCCCTGTTATAAAATAACTGTAATTTATAATTTAAATATAATTTATGCGTTTAGGAAATATGAGAAGAAAGTATATTTCATGGACTTTATTTAAAATTGTATATGGATACAATCATTTATCACTAGTTGCTCAAGTCGACCAGGAATCAGATCAACTGATTTCACAAGAAATTCTCATGGAATTTAAGCCATTACTTTAAGTATTTGCTCTTCAAGTTCTTCCCAATTTATTGGTTTGGTTGAGTAGACCTGCTCTTTCAACCACAGAGAAAGAAATTTGCACGGTGTTAAGTGAGGACTTCTGGCCTACCATTCTTGTAAATCACGACTACCCATCTCTTTCAGGAAACATATCATTCATCCATTTACGAAAAATGATAGGCATGCGTGGAAAAGCTCCTTTTTACAAGGTACCTTTCGACATTCATTGTATCACGAAGTGAAAAGGGACCTAAAACTCTATCCAAAGTCATTTCACATCATACCATTACTTTAGGTTGATTCTGATTTTTTTATAGATAACACAAGGATGTTCTCCTACCCAGTAGTGGCAGTTGTGATGGTTAATAAACTCTCCCATGTGAAATATAGCTTCATCACTCCAAAAATTAGTTTTAATCTCTTTTGTAGGGTTTTGGAATTTCAAACAAATTAATGAACAAAAATGAACTATACCTTTTACAATTCAATTTCACACAAATGAAAATCAATTTCACATTATTGAAAATCAATTTTACATTATTGAAAATCAATTTTACATCATTGAAAATTAATTTCACGAAAATATAAATATGAAAACATAAATCAAAATAAATATCAAATATATATGGTGGGGCTTTTATCCGGCAAACTCCGGTACTTAAAATATAACACAATTAAAATATTCAACATTTGCTTTTTGTTTTTGTCGCTATTTATTGTATTTGATTTTTCATTTTAAATACAATAAATTGTGACAAAACAAAAATCAGATAAATAATAATTATGATAATATTGGTTTTGTTTTGACTGTTACCTACTTTGAGGGTTTCAGGAAATTCAAAAACTCTATTTTGAAACATGATGAAAATAATTTATTAAATTTAAAAATTGTATCTAGATCATGTAAGATAGGAAGTTTGTTTAGTAGTAAATCTATCACTCGAACTGGGTTATGTTCCAATTTAGTTTATCAATATAAATGTAATGGGTGTGACGCCACATACATCGGAGAGACTTGTCGTCATCTCTGTAAACGAATTCAAGAACATAATCGCAGAGAAAGTGATATCAATATTGCTCAACATAAGAAGAACTGTATGAATAGTAAAGTTGATGTAAGTAATTTTAAGACTTTGTGTTCACAATTTGATAATTACTGGGAGAGGGCGATGTGTGAAGCATTGTTAATCAAATCTTTTGATCCTAAAATCAATGTCCAAACACCATCATCATCAACTTTATTGAAAGTATATTCATGATTTAAATGACATAATGATTACATAAACATTTTTATATTGATATATAAACGCGAGTATATCATTGTTAATTCAGTCTGATGATGACGGTTGATCCGTCGAAATTAATAACAATATATTTTGACGAAAATTTTTTGTTTTTTAAAAATTAAATTCGTACAACAAATTCTTTTTGACGTAAAATTTCGTTATAAAATTTCGTTATAAAAATTTCGTTACAAATATCTCAAATTCGACATCATATGCGAGCTTTTTCAGACAAATTTAATTTTACAATATCGTCGTTTTAAAGTCGTATTTTAAAAAATAAATTATTGTTCAAAAGGCATTTATTTGTTCCAAATAAATGTGCTAAAAAATATCGTCTTTCGAAATCGATTAATATCGTCTTTTAAATTCGTTTTTCAAAAATGTTTCGTCTTTCAAAACAAATTATCATTCCAAAAATGTCAAAGTTCACTAAATCGAAAACTTAATAAATTCGTAATCGTAAAGTTAAGCAACGGTAATTCGTAAAGTTTATTCGAGCAGTTGTGATTTAAAACTCAAACTTTTCGTTATCTCACAAGGCTCGTTCTGATTGGTCGACAAATCAGAGAGAGTTATTTGAATCAAATATTTCCCCCTGGTGCACCACCTCGAAATATGATCGAATAAATCGACTCTCAATGAGTCACTCAAGCCCAATAATACTCGACGATAAATTAATTGATTATAATCCGAACAAAAATATCTTTGTTACTTAATTATTTTTAATATCTTATAGAAATATATTTGTAACCAAAGCAGAAATAAAACAGATCAAAAAAATAAAATATTCAAAACGATAAATTTAGATCCGATTGTCTTTTTGGCAAAGGTGAGAGGAAATGTAAAATATAAATAATAATTATAATAATAATAATAACTAAAATATAAATAAAACAAAATTTTAATTTCGAACATTTGGTAAAAAAAAGTAATTAAAAAATAATTAATTAAAATAGTTATCCTGATTAATATCCAATTACTTGGACATGTACCTCTTCTCTTCCTGCTGATCTCGAACATCCTTTGCCTAAATATTGTAAGAAGACGCGAAACTAAATTATTTAACAATTTCTTGAGATTTGTTTAACACTTCTTTTTGCTCTTACAAATAATATTGTAAATGTTCGAAAGTAATAAAACTTTATTACACATTAATTAGGTTGAAAAAACAAATATTTACTTTAACTTTGTTTATTTATGGCAAACAAATGGGAGTAAATACGGATGAGAATAATTAACAAATACGGAGATAAAAGGAAGATCATATTAAATATTTATGAGAAATGTTCCTCTCAAGTATCCAAGCAGGAGTAAGGAGAGCTCTCATCTCTGTCAAAGGTGACATTTCCGTTGATAGTCAAAGACAGGCCAGAAAGAAGCTGCTGACTCTCCAAATAAGAAGGCCAAACAACCGTTGGAGAATACTGCAAGAAGGGAGTGCCTGAGTAAACAGGTAGCAAACGAAAGTTTGCTAATCAGCGGGGTAAACTTACTCTAAGTTTAAATTTGCTCATCTATTCTTATACTAATAAAACAATCTGCTCCATTTAAACAAATT
>MQRK01233929.1:2695-15851 GCA_001938485.1 Girardia tigrina | reverse complement strand
TGGACAAAGTGTATAGAGCTCAAGGGAGACTACGTTGAAAAATAAAATGATTTATTTATCAAAAAATCTGTGTTTTATTCCAAAAGTCACGGACTTATTGACCCGCCCTCGTACTTTTACGGCGGACTTACAAATATGAATTTACCTTTAAGCGATAAATTACTGTTAGTGAAGCATTATTACTTGCAAGGATAGTCGGTTACTGGAGCGATACGTGGGTATCACACAGAGAAAAACATAAAAAAAGAATTCTGAGAAACTTTCCCATTCAACAGTGGATTATTTGCTGAAAAACTTTTTGGAAACAGGTTCATAAAATAAACGAAGCCCACCTGGTCGAAAAGAGAACGATGAAAATGTTAACGTCATAGCTGTGATTGGAGAAGTTAAATCTGTTCACTCTGCAAGTCAGTTAACAAAATTATCGAAGTCTACTGTCCATCATATTTTAACACACAAACTTAACATGTTCCCATACAAAAAGCAATATGAACACTTTGTTTCTGCTAAGATACAACAAGAAAGACATGCATTTTGTGAAAAATTCCTCGCACAAGTGGATGCAGATCCTAATTTCCTGGACAGATTCCTATTCATTGATGAGTCCATCTTCGACTGCAATGCTCATTTAAATAAGCAGAACGATAGAATTTTGGCACCGAAAGGCAGTTTTCCTCCTCCAAATCCCAGTTTCCCTGCGAAACAATATCCCCAGAAAATTCATCACGAGTGTGCATTGGACCTTTCTCTTTTAATTCCAAAGTCACAGCTGAGAGCTATCAGCAAATTCTGAAGGATTATGTAATTCCGAACTTAAAGAAGCACAAAAAATTCAGCACAACCATATTTCAGAATAGCAGGGCAACGCCTCACTGCATTGAACACCAAAGAGTTTTTGAAATGAGAATTTGGAGAAGATGCTGTAATAAACCGAGGGTTCCCTTTATTTAGCCAAGATATTCACCCGATTTGACACCAGCAGATTTTGGATTGTGGCCCCATCTTAAAATGAAAGTGTGTGACAGGAACTATAAATCAGTGGAAGAACTAAAAACTGCTATTCAAAATGAATTTCATTCAGTGTCTCACTATTTATTTTCTAATTGTGTTACCTCAGTTATTGAGAGATGTGCTTTGTGTTTTGAGGCCGATGGTGGAAATTTCTAAAGCTTAGTTGTATTAAAAACTTTATTATACTTGAACATGTTTGTAATTACTCAGCTTTGGAAAAATGCAAATTTTGTTTGAAATAACCACGCTTGAAATTTCCAACTATTTATGGGACACACCATTGATAAAAATATCTTTTATTAATTTTATAAAGTTATTTTCAAGAAAAAATATTTTTATTATCTAAAATTTCAGTTGGAATGAATTGTTAAATAATTGATTTTTAAAATAATTGATTTAAAAAAATATATATAATCCAAGGAAAATTATATGTTTTACATTAATTTAAAAAGTTATTCTCAAACAATAAATTAATGAATTTTTGATCGATAGAAAGGTCGCTTATAAAAAACAGATAATTTTAAAATATTAAAGTGGTTGAAAATTTTGTAAATTAATAATTAAATTTTTCATTTATTAGTTTATACCTTCTGTCATGTGTTTTCTCTACCACTTTATACGGTCCTTCATATTTATCTTTACTCTTTATCCCCGTTTCCACCTTGCCTAGTACTTCATCTCCGATTTCAAAATTTCTTTTGGTTGTTGTTTCTTCCTTTTCTTGCTGTACCTTTATGTCTTGACTATGCCATCTTTCTCTGTATATTTTCTTACCGAATATAATTTCCGCTGGACTCTTCCCTATTGTTTTCTAAAAAGTTGCATTTAATGTGAATTCTATTTCCGGTAGTAGTTCCTCCCAGTCTGATCCTTTCTTTGTATGTAACAATGCGTTTAAATATTCTCTAATTGTCCGAAATTGTCTTTCTACTATTCCATTCGTGTTATGATGGTAAGGTGCATGATTAACACATTTTAATGCTCATGCTTTCAGCCATGTCTTTTATTACCTTCGATTCGAATGTCTTGCCACAATCTGTATGTATTTCTTTCGGTGCTCCAAATCTCAAGATCCATTTGGTCATTATGGTGTCTTTTATGGTTATTTCATCCTGCTTGGTAATGGCTGTCAAAGATATGTACCTACTAAACTGATCTATGATTGCAACAATATACTTTTTTCTTCTCCAAGTCTCCTTTAGTGGTCCGGAAATGACTATGTACACATTCTCAAATGGTTCATTTGCGACCAGTGTCACTCGTTTTTCCTTCGTAGCGGTCGTTAATATTTTACTGTTTTTGGCATGCTTTACATTGTCCAATTACTTCCTTTATTATTTCATTCCGATTGATCATGTCATAATTTTCTGAGATGTATTTCGTTACTTTCTCTGCGCCCGCGTGCGATAATACCGTATGTATTTGAGTAGGGGAAAAATAGGCATTCTCCCTCACTCCCCTGCTTCCTTGTGCATCTAAATTCGATGTGCACTTTATGTAAATTTGCACATTATGCTAATTATAGGAAAAAGTAATCAATATATGAAATTTCTAATTGCACATTCAGATGGAGAATCGAAATGTGCATCAAACACATGATATCGATTTTTGGCACTAGCACTTTTAAAAATTTCATGTATTGATTTTTGAACTTTTGCACACGTGCAACTTGAAAAGCACTGTGCAAGCACATTAGAAATGTGCGGCACAGTGTGCACTATCGATTAGCACATCTTGGCACTGTGCTGTAATCGATTAGCACTTTTTTCTACGGTCCTTAGTGATAGGTTACGATTGCTATGGATGCGGAAACCGTTACCATGGTTACAACGGTCTTCAATCACTGTATCCGTTGCTAATGAAAACGCCCTTGGTTACCGTTGCCATGGGAACCGAAACTGTTGCTAAGGAACCGGGAACCAACCAGAAGCGTTGCTATGGTAACTGGGACCGTTTCTAAGGTGATCGGAACCGTTGCTATGGTAACCGAGACCGTTGCTATGGTAACCGAGACCGTTGCTAAGGTGATTGGACCCGTTGCCATAGCAACGCGCTACCCCCCCGGGGGTGAGGGAGAATGCCCATTTTCCCCTACCTATTTGTATGATAATTTCTTTTCTTTTTGACTTTGGTATCCAATTTTCCCCTTGTTTGTTCTAATTATGTCATCTTCAAGCGTAAGATTTCTGTTTTTACCTGAACTAGGGTCTCTTTTAATTTCTTCTATTTCTTCTTGTTGATATTTGAATATATGCGATGTGTCCAGCACGTTGATTCTTCGAGTCTTTATCTTCATCATTTTAGCATCTTCATGAGCCATCAAGCATTGTGTACATGTATCACATGTATTCCGAGACAACATATCCGCGTTGGAATGATCTGTTCCTTTTCTGTATTCTAAGTGTATGTCAAGACTTGATAAATAATTAATCCATGTTTGAAATTGTGCCGTTATCGTTTTTTAACCATAAACGTAATTGCCTTATGATCCGTTCTCAAAGTGAATCGCTTCCCGTATAAATAATGATTAAAATGTTGACAGAAGTAATACATTGCCAACAGCTCTTTCCTACTAATGCAGTATCCTTTTTCATGCTTATTCATGGAGTGTGAACCATATGCAATAACTCTCTCACGTCCGTTCTTGTCTCTTTTGGATAATACTGCTTCAATCTTGTCGAAATTGGCATCATTGTCCAGTATAAATTCTTTCTGGAAGTCTGGGAATCCTAGAATCGGTGGTGTTGTTTAAGCCTCTTTCATCTCTCAGTCGAATACCGAATTATCACACTTTATTAATTTTAAATATAAGTCTGGATTTTTCCAGCTCAAAAATTTCAGGGATCGCAAATCCAATTAAGACATTTTAAATAATTATAAAATTAAAAATTAAACTAAATATAACCTACAAAAACTCTTAATTGGTTGCTGCTGCTGATAAAATTTAGTCAACACTACATATATTAATACATTAATATAAACAAATAAAGGAATAATAAGATATATGAGGTAGAACCATAGGCCTTTTAGAAGAAACTACATTCGTAGCAGCAATCTTGTAGTTGCTCAAAATTTCCAAATCTTGTTAAATAAAATTCAAAATAGTGACCGCAGTATTGTCTGGAAAGGCAGCTATGAAGAAAATCAGGTGTACTTGAATTGTCTTCAAAAAATAAAATGATTGAAAGATGCTTTTCATGGAAAACAAAATTTTCCCATCCAACAACACCCATTTTCCACTTCGGTTTTCAAAAATTCCTTTTTCAGATTTGTGGCAAATTTTGTTATTTCACTTCGAACAACTTCACGCGAAATATAAGGGACATTTAATCGTTTAACTATGATAGGATATTCAAAAATTTGTAAAGGTAAAATATATATTTGGATCAGCAAAAGTTAAGGAAGCTTTAGAAGTAGCTGATAATGAGAAAAGCGATTATTTTTCAATCTTTGAAAATTTGAAATTCAGAAATGACCGTTGACGTGATGAACTTCTCATTTTTATTTAATGGTAAAAACACCAAAATGGATAAAAATAGAATAGTTATTTTATTAGACTTTTTTTTGCTATATACTAACAAAAGAGGCACATATGGTGACTAAATATGATTACAGAATTATAGAGTCATTCACCAATCAACTCAAGCATCCTGGAATTACAACAAAAAATTTTTTCTGCTCTGATTCCAGTTTAATATGTCAAAATTGAAGAAGAATGATAAAACAAAAAAATCAAACTGTGACAACATTTACTTCTGAGTGACAAAGTTTCCAACTGAAATCTACAACTCCATTCTACCGTCAATTGTAAACCAAAATTGCAATTTTTAAAAATAAAATGCTGGTGTTTAGAGCCCATTAATTTAGTAAAATTTAATTATACCTGATTATTGTTGGAATATTAAATATAATTTTTACTGAAAATTTGTTTTCTTTTGACATTTCTTAATACAGCTAAACCTCGGTAAGACGATATCGGTTATTTCAATTTATCGGTGAACTCGATGTGATTAATGAGTCCCGTGTATTTATTGGTCATTATGAATATGAGTTTAATTATTTAACTTAATTTGGATAACTAGATTAATTAATTCATTGAAATTGAATTTATCAATTGAAATTGTGATGATAATTAATTGTGAATTTAAATAAAATCTTTGCATCGCAAGAACTTACTTTCCTCAATTGACGGTAAAATTGAATTTCACACAAGCCTTTTAGACGCTATACATCTCCTGCATACATCCTGATTACAGATTTCATCAACGACTATTGTTAGCTACTTTGGCTATGCTGGATTAAAACTCAATTTAAGTAGGAGAAGAATGGGCATTCTCCCCACATGACCCCACGGGGGAGGTACCATAACCATGGAGACGGTCGCGGTAGCCATAGCAACGGTTGCGGTTACCTTAGTAACGGTTCCGGTTCAGTTGACAACGCTTGTGATTGGTTCCCGGTACGCTAGCGACGGTTGCGATCACCCAAAAACGCTTCTGATTGGTCAGTGTTCCCCTAGCAACGGTCGTGATCACTTTAGTAACAGTAAAGAGTTCCCTAGCAACGGTTCTGATCACCTTAGCCTAGGCAGAAACACTTCTGATTGGTTCCCGAGTCACTAGCCCTAGGCAGCAACGGTTCCCGCTGCCTTGGAAACGCTTCTCATTGCTTCCCAGTACTTTAGTAACGGTTCCCATCACCTAAACAACCAATCAAATCACTCGAAAACCTTGACAAGCATCACCGTGACCATAAAAATCATCGAAATTACCTCAACAGTCAAGGAAATCACGTTGACAGTCATTTAAAACACCTTAGAAACTATCACTGTTACCTTAAAAACCATGAAATTCACTGAAAAATCATCGAAAGCATGTAAAAACCATCAAAATTACACAAAAAGTGCAAATCAACACTGCACATGTGATAATCAATACTTCACATATGCAAGTGTCCAAATTAAAAACCACCAAAATCAGAAAAAAGTGCTAAAAATGCTAATCAATACTACATAGTGCTGCACATGTGCTAAACATGTACTAATCAATATTGCACATGTGTAACTGTGCAAAATCAATAAATTCACAAATGTGCAAAGTGTAATATATTTATGTTTTTTTTATATAATATAGTTAAAAGTGAGACAGAATGCCCACATGTGGGGCAGAACTCTAATATGGTATAGAAGTCCAAGAAACCAAATATCAAAATTCTGTTTGAACACATGGGTAGGAACTTGTAGGCCAATATTCGGAATATAATCTTAGATTTTTGAAAAAACGCATAGAAATCGATTATTGAGATTTTGTGTTTTATAATGCAGTGGTGGCGAAAGCCCATAGGGTATAGAGGACGAAGCAAGCGAAATATGAAAAATCTATCTGAATACAGGGATAGAAACCCATAGATCAGTAGTCGGAATAGGATCTTAGATTCCCGAAAAAATTGATACCTAATACTTTATTGACATGTGTTTTATAATGCAAAGTGGGGTAGAACTTTCATAGGGTATAGAGGTCGAAGAAAGCAAATTTTCCAAATTCTGTTTGAACACATGTATAATCAATAGTCGGAATATGATCTTAGATTCTCGAAAAAGCGCACAGAAATCAATTATTGACATGTTGTGTTTTATAGTGTAAAGTGGTGGAAAATGACCATAGGGTATAGCCTAGGTAGAGGTTGAAGAAAGCAAAATATCAAAATTCTGTTTGAACACATGTATAGAAACTCCTATCTGAATAGTCATATTCCATATCAACATTTTTGAAAAAATTGATACCTAGTGCTTTTTCGAATATATGCACATTATGTGTGCAAATATTATATTATAGATGTATATTATGTTAATATATTATACTATGTTATCAACCATTCAAAACGTGACCGTATCCAAGAATGATGTCGTCATACATTCATCATGTCAGCGTATTGCATCCATAATGTTAACGCATTGCACTCATCATGCCAATGCACAGCTGAACATGTAAAAAATACAGAAAATACTGAATAATAAATTAAATACTAAAAGAACTATATTATCAACCAATACCATCATGCTATCAACCTTCAAATATACCATATGAAACATCAAAAATATCTTATCAACCTTACCATCAACCATCCATCCATCCATCAACCTGATAGACCTAAGAAAGAAATTGAAGTATCATTAGATATTAATAATATGCCTAAATATTGCTTAATTATTAGGAAGGATTTAAAAACTTTAAAAATGCATTGTTAAAAGCAACTAACAATGAATTAAATTTAAAAATTATATCACGATCTTATAAAATTCAAAATATGTTCAGTAATAAATCTATTACACCTTTAACACTTTGTTCTGATATTGTTTATGAATATAAGTGTAATGGGTGGGATGCCACATACATTGGAGAGACTGCCCGTCATCTCTGTAAACGAATTCAAGAACATGGTTGAAAAGAGAGTAAGAGTAACATTGCAGAACATAGGAAAAATTTAAATGTGATGTTAATATTGATGATTTCAAAATTCTGTGTAAGCATTTTTACAGTTATTGGGAGAGAGTGTCATGTGAAGCATTGTTAATTAGGTTACGTTGCCCTAAAATCAATGTTCAATCGGCAGTATCAACCATCTTATTGAGAATTTTTGATTAGCATTATTTCATGAAATAGATTGGATAATCATCATTTTTGTATTTATATACAGGTGAATTTATTATTAATTAGTGACCTGAAGATGACGGTTGATCCGTCGAAATATATTGTCTCTAAATATATTTTGAAATGAATGAGTTTCGTTTTCAATAAAAAAATTTCATCCGGATTTCATTTTATCAATATATTTATATAGAAATAAAAATAAAGAAATAAAAAATTATATTTGTTTAAATTAAATAAATAAATTGTGGTAAAAAATAGAAAACCGTAGGCTTAAAATGTTATAAATACTGAGCAAAAAGGAACTCTAAAACACATTTAAAATGAATTAATTCTACAAGAGAAAGAGTATCATCCGAAATAGTAACTGCGAAGCCAGAAGGAAGAGAGTCCTATTCGATATGAATTTAGAACGAGTACCGCCTAATCCAGCCGTCCGGAGATCGTAAAAGTTTTTTTATAAAAAAATAAAATTAAATTGTTGGGAGATAATTACTGGCGCCTATCAAATGGCTTAAAGTCGCAGAAAATTCCAATGCATATTTGTGGTGAAAAACTAAATTATAGAAAATTTAAATATTATTTTAATTTAAGTTTTCAAATTATTTTTATAATAATATTGGAAAACATTGTCTTTATTTTTAATTTTTTGAATGTTAAATAAATTAATACTAAAATTTAAAAAAAGTAAAATATTTAATAAACATTTAAAATATTTTTCAATATTTTACTATAAAAATAATTCCAAAACTTAAAATAAAATAATATTTTTACATGATTTTTTATTATTTAAAAATATTTTGACTTTTTAAAAATGATTTCTTAAAAATAAAATATTAACATTCTATCTACAAAACGGATTGGGCTGCATTTAACTTTTCTATAATTTAGTTTTTCCCCACAAATATGCAATGAAATTTTTTGCGGTTTCCAGACATTTTCAGCTTATTTATAGATTAATTTAAATATAAATTTTATAATTTTTATTAAATATAATTTTTATAAATTTTCAATTAATAATATTAATATCACTTAAATAAAATTTTACCAAATTAAATAATTTTAATAATATTAATTTAATTATTAAATTCGACGTTTTCATTAGTAGCGTTTTGTCCGCTGCGTTTTTGTTTGTGGGGTTTTGTCGTAGATCCAGAAATTCGAAAGAACGAATGGGAGAATTGCGTCCTCATCAAATCGACGGTAATTTCAGTGCACAACAACAGGAATAAAATGAAACGAGAATGTAAAACGCTCATAATTAGAGCCATAAATTATGACTGGTGGTGGCCACTATACAATGTCAGATAGCGGCGATGGTCCACGAGTCGAGAGTGAGAGGTGGCCGTCAGATGTCCAAGAAAATTGAAACGGACATTAACAGCAAGATTTATGGAGCCGTAGACGAAGGGACAGTAAAAAAAGTGTTAAAAGAATATGATCGTTGGTTCAAGTGCAGTGCAATGGAATAGAAGCAAATTTGGAGTTTCAAAGCATTGGGAACAATTCCCATGTGATAAAGCTCATTATAGGGGCACTATTCATTTCCCTTTCATCCATTTTGGCTAAAGTAGTTATGAAATTTAGAATCAAGCACAGAAAGGGATTGCTGTCTAGGTGACGGAAATATTGGACAAAATATTCTGAGGGGTCCGCCGAATTAACTTTTGTGTGTCGTTATGATGAGATCGAGATCAAGGTTTATGAGAAAGTCTATATGAAATCCGGTTGGGCGTGGTACGAAACTCGATGGCAAATAGATATCGTATCGCAGATTAACTCTGGAAGTTTGGTTGAAGTGGAATGGAACTCGAGTCATGTTGTAGATTTGAAATACGTCTCACCGGAGCATCGACCTACGGTGTGAAGACGAGTTGCTATCCGTGGATGAAGAAATGTTTAACGATGGTACTCGGGACGTTTTGACAACAAATTCTTCACTGGATAAACTGCAAAGGAGTTGAGGGCCACCCGTTTGGTTCAGTGACTATGTAATGTGTGATAATGAGATCACAGGGCGTTTGACAACAAAAGTTAATTAAAATACGAGTTGTTTTAATTAGTGTTTTTTGTTTGTTCGAGATGATCTTAGCGCGAATTTAAACGATTAATGATTGATACAAAATATGTATTAGTTCGGTTGCAAATTTTGTATTTTCCCTTTGTATTAATGAACAAAAACAATCTTCAACTTTTTCGAAAGTATTTTTATGATACATTCAACCTATACACGATGGTGGTATTTCTATGGTCGACATTTTTTATAAATTATACAAGTTTTGATTGACCTCTTAGACTTTTATTTAACGATTGGTTATTATTCTGATTTACATTATAAAATTGTTTTATAAGACAGATAATTTTCAAAAGTATATGTAATAATCTGATATTTATTGTGATCAAGATCATAAATAAAGATCATAAAATCTTTTAAAAAGAGGTCTCAGTAAATTGTAATTTATGTATAATAAATTATACTGTTTTTCAGAATACATTTCCAAATTTTGTTTGGTAGTTCTTTAGAATAGAAGGCCGATTCGTGTCGAAAAAACATATAATTGGAAAAATAAATTGACGAAACATTTTTTATATCCATATACATAAAATTCTCTGGAAAAGAAACAAAAGTCATATTTAAACTTTGCCTTATAAATCCCGATATAAAAACATCATCAATCCAAAAATATTTCCAATCTAAAGATCGTTGTACTATTTCAGAGATTCTTTTCGTGTTACTCAACACATAGGCGAATCCTTCGCAGAAAGTCGGATAACTCCTTTCAGGATATTCATTTTTACTCACTCCCCATTTGCCTGAACGGTTGACAAATACTTTCATTACTCTACAATAGAAATCATTTTCTAAAGGAAAATTCGTTAAGAAATATTTCAAACGAAAGATATCGACTATTGTATCGTCGTCAATTTTAATCAGAAATGATGATCTGGGACAATGCTCATTGATCCAATTGTACAACGAAACGTGTTTCATTGTGAGATTACAATAACTATCAATGAAGTTTCCTTGCACAATATCCCGGTAGTTCGTACTCTCCTTCCGTATTTCTTCATTGATCTTCTTCTCTTGTGTCATTCCAAGCATAAAAAACACCTGAATAGTCTTATCTCCAACTCTCTTGAAAGCACCAAACGTATTTCGTATGACATCTCTTTTTTCCTGATTAAAAGTTGATGAATGGACTGCAATCAAAATGTCAGGCCCATTATCCGTACATAAATCCCGTTCCTCTATAACATAATCGAATGATGCGTTAGGGAAATACGATGAAACAGTTCTGTTATCCAAATTTTCACATGGCATTTGATCACTAAGAGCACAAATGATTGTTAAAATAATGAACCATAAATACATCAAAAGAACAGTTTCACAACTTTGTAGCACAAGAATATGTAGTGTCAATAATTAAAAATAGTGCTTAGCCAAAAGAAAATGATCACAGTTTATATACTTCAAAATGTTTGTTAACGAAAACAATGGTCAGTGATTTGATATTTTTATTTTGAAGAATGTTTTTGTCCGGCTAAATTTAAAATTCAAGTTATTATCAGAATAAATCTAGCAACTCATCAATAATAAAATAAAATACAACAAAAAATCAAATGATATTCATCTAAATCTGGTTACAGAAAAATTAAGAATTGTTACCAAGTTGTAAGTTTATGAACCATAATTTAATCTGTGATATAAAAATAAATTTATTTGACTTTACAAATTAAATGATTCATAAAGGGTGGTTGGAAATGTTAGTATATATTAGCTTATAAAACTGCTAGAAATATTAGAAAAAATATTATTAGAGTGAAACAAATATTCTTTCCTATTTTTGGAAAAAAATAACATTTTACAATTGAAAAACAAACAAGATTCAAAGTAAAAACCATTTGCATCGATGACTTGAATCAATCGATCGGTAAGTTGGTCTATCCTGTCGAGATACCTGTTAAACATGTTAAATATTGTGATGACAATGAATAAACTGGAATTATGAACTGTTGTTTTAACGTATCAAATTGAGTTGATTGCATGCGCGAACTTTAAAGACAGTGGTTATTTCACTTCTCTAGCTGTAATTTGTTATTAAATACAAGCTATCGCGGCAAATTTCGGTGAAATTAGGAGATATCATCAAATGCTATGACGGGATAGATGGTTTTTCAGAGTGGATCTCCAAGTTTGAGTAGGTGGCGCGTTGGCAGAAGCTGTCGGATTTGGATACTATATTGCCACTGTTCTTATCCAAAGGGACATTTCTTGTATATGATGGACTGGCCGATGAGGAGAAAACGGACTATGGACGATTGGAGGGGTGCACTTGAAAGAGCATTTTGCATAGATCGAGTTACCGCGTTTGAAGAACTCTGTCACAGAAAACTCGCAGACGATGAACCAGTGGATGTATACGTTGCCGATATCAAGATGTTAGTGCATATTATTGATAGCAAGTCAATCGACGAATGGATAAAAAGTGCGGTGATTCGAGTCTTGGCGTATTTTGTAAAGCAGCAAATCAGATCTGCGTGTTCCATAGAAGATTTTCAACTGACCGAGATTATCGTAATGGCAGGGTCAATCGTTAAATCATAGGCGTGTTTGGTCGGGATAACGCAGAAGTTACCGTCAAATTCTCGTGTGAGAAATCCACGATCACGTCGAGTTACAGAGGAACTAGAATCTCCAGGAGCATCAGTCGACGAGGCGAGTCATAACTTGCGGAACAGAAGACGATGTTTTAAATGTAATGTTGTTGGGCACATAGCCAAATTCTGCAGATCTTTGGGGCGAATCTGTTTTATGTGCGGTGACGAGAAGCACTTGGCTGGCCAATGTCCTCAGAAATGGACAGGGCAGCAAAAAATGAGTAACAGAGAAACAGATATGTGCAGCTGTTTCTCCTTCGAAGACCGCGCTATTGCCAGAGCTTGTTGTGGAAGTGAATGGTGTGATGGTGAGCATGTTTGTAGATTCGTGCTGCAGCCGTTTAATCGTAGTTAGAAAAGTTGTCAAGTCGTCTAAAATCAGGAAAGCACGAGTAGGTATCATGCTGATGAATGGCCAATCCGTCAGATGTACACACGTGTGTGAAGTAAATAATAATGTGAGAGGACGGTAGTTGTTTTAAGTTGTTTGGTGGTTAACGCCTTACCCGGGTGTGATTTGATTATTGGTATCGATGGGATACGGAGATTAGGAGGCGTTCACATCGACAAAAATGGAGATGCTGTATTTGGTGATGAAATCGAGTTTGTTAACCGCAGGGAATGTGTGTAATATTGGTATGCACAATTTGAATGCAAACATTTATTTACAACACAAACAGATTCTTCACAACAATTTTCATTGGTCATCTTTCTTTGATCAATATAGTTTTTTGATTAATATATTCAAATCTAAAAAACAACGAATGGGAAAGATTAATAATAAATTTTAATTTCTCATAATTTTTATTGGATAAAAGTCATTACATAATTTTTTAAAT
>MQRK01233921.1:0-16592 GCA_001938485.1 Girardia tigrina | reverse complement strand
TATTTTCTAATTTTTAAATGAAGTATAAATGAAATAAAAATTTTATTTCAAAATAAAAATACCATCTTTTTTATTTTTCACTTCAAAGTACCAAAAAAAATTGGTTAGGAACGTAACCCTATATTTTAGTGTAAATAGCACATCTTTTAACGCTGTTTCTGTAAACGCTCAATTTTCAGGAACGCAATATGAGCGTTAATCGAGGTATGCCTGTATTACAAATATTTAGTTGAGTGTAGTGGTACACAATTACAAAGACATGTCAACAATTTACGAGAAAGAATAGTGAAACTAGAGCAACAGAATATTAAACTGAATAGAATTGATGTATCTTCTAAAACCAATTATTTAATAAATCATAGAGATGAACACGTTTGGATAAAAACAAGGTATTTAAACAACTTAGACTGGCATACAGATTCGATTACTGACGATTCTGATGGAAATGTTGAAATATATATATAAGCGGTACGCTACAAAAAACCCGAAGGGGTGACCGCCCACCTCCAAAATTTTGCGAACTTAAAAAGAATTGACCTGACCTTTTCAACTCCAAATTATAAGAAAGAAATAAATGATGCTTTCAATCTGTAATTCTACTTACAGTAATAATATGACAATAATATAATAATATGACAATTATTAGTAATAATATGACAAAGAAAAAAATTGCATTTTGGAAAATTGATCAGTATACATTTATGGAAAGCGAAATAAAAATTTAAATTTAGTTTCATTTTGGTGTTTAATAAATTATCGCATTTATAAAATCCTATTTTTTTTCAAATCATAATCATGTATTTTAGTCATCTGACATGACTATCAATGAAAAAAAAAACAAATTCAAGAAAAAAATTCTTAGATAAGTTATTTTACGGTAAAATATTTTCGTATAAAAAATATTTCTAAATAACTATTAAAAATTTTTTTTCGAAATAAAATGATAATAAAATGTTACGACGAGGAATTTATTTGGAGTGATGCAAAAACTTTATGGTTTTAAAGAATGTTCCACAAAGCTTCATGGTCTTTTTGAGAACTTAATAAGTTCTCTGGACACATTCACGATCTTCCTCTGCACTCATATTAGTGAAGAATTTCCATCGTACAGTTATGACACAAGACCGACTATCAGATTTAATGGTTATTGCGGTGAAATCAAATCGTGCAAAGACTGATTTATCACGTACAGCAACACATTTCTGAAATAACTTTGCAGATAGCCGTTGAAATTTAATTTTATCATTTAATTAAGGAGAATTTTTTTATTTTTTGAAATAAATGTATGTTGTTTGCTTAAAACACGTGTGTTATGATATTTATCAATGGCCAATATTGACAAAAACAAGGATTAATTGTAGCTAAAATTTGGTTACTATCGATATTTAATAAATATCGTTCTATACAAAATTTCAGGTCCCAATTATTTTTTGTCTGCCTAACGCCACTGAATATATTAAATATCTTCTAAGGAATATTTTTTATGTATTCAAATGTGTTAAAAATCAATATTTTTTAGTATTGTTATATATAAAACATATTATTGTATTTTAAATAAAAGTTAATTATTTCAATTTACTGTTATATTACAAAAAAATAATGTAATTGATTATTAAATGAGGAAGAGAAGTATAAATTTGTTACAAGTTATTCGTAAGGAATATTTTAAATTGTTTGAATGTGTAAATGTATTGATGCGTATGTTGATTTAATTATGTTGAATTTAGAATGGTGATTCTCCCACCAAGATGGAAATTAGTATTTTTTTTATTTAAATTTAAAGTGATTGACTATTCAAACATAATTAAAATAATCATATGATAAGTTCATATTTTTTATTTAACAATTAAAATTAAGTTTAATATTTTTTAGTAAAATTTAAATTAAATGCACTTTTAATAATTTTATGACATTTTTATTATTTTGGGATTTATTGAGAAATGGTAAAACTTATAATTTTTAGAAGTTAAATATTTTAAAAAATGACTAAGAAAATTTGTTCGAATAATCATGATTAAAAATAGAAATAAGAAAACCAATTAGAATGATGACAAACGTTGAAAGACCTTCTGAGAGTCAT
Organism: Girardia tigrina; assembly: GCA_001938485.1. Classification (NCBI taxonomy): domain Eukaryota; kingdom Metazoa; phylum Platyhelminthes; order Tricladida; family Dugesiidae; genus Girardia; species Girardia tigrina. The sequence goes on along the minus strand of MQRK01233921.1, from coordinate 14,512 downwards.
AATGACTCTAAATGTGATTGTAATAAAAATTCCAATTAGACTTGTCTAAATATTCTTAATAGTACTTATAATGAATTCAAATTTTCATGTAACTAATAATTATAATTACACGAAAACAAAAATACAAATTGTTTTATTCCTATGTTCCTCCCACAACAACTAAAAATCCAAAATAGAAGCCAAAATCAAAATCGCAAATCTGCAAAGACAAAAGTGAAATTAACTGTGAATGAAAAAAAACACGTTAAATAATTTATAATTAATTTTTTAAAAAATAGTCGCTATTTAATACCAATTTGAAAATATTCACCACTTTAATACATAATTCGACAATGAATTTATTTGTTTTTCTTATAAAGAAAGGAAATCGTGTAAAATAACTTTTTCAAATGGAAAAATGTGAAGTGATTTACATTCGTATTTTCAACGAATTATCAAGCGATGAAATCGGTATTAAAATCCAGAAATTAATTATTAAAAATTTATTAAATTATAATTGTCCTCGGATAAGGAGCGACTCCGAAACATGGTACAGCATTATGCAGACAATTTGACCCGGCAGTCTAAAAACATGCTCCTTTCACTGGGAGATGAAATCCGGGAATGAACAGGTCTACTTGAACTTTATTGCGGTCAATTAGTTAAATTAGTTTGTGGCAAAAGCAATACAGGTTTTTGAACCTAAACTTTAAACAAATGTAACTCAGCACACGAAATAAGAACTATCAAAATCAATACGTTTTTGCCAACGAGAAACAAGTTTATTGATGCCCTTAGTTAGAACTCCTGATTTCTGATGAAAGCGTTAAAGACGTCTTTGAATTTAATCTTGGTTTTCAAAGCATTTTTCCTGGAGGAAGTTGTACAGATGCATAAAAATGGTAATCGGGGGGCGAGAGGTATGTTAAGTAGGGTGGATGAGGCTGAGTTTTGTAGCCCAAATCGTTTAAATTTTATAGGATCAGTTTTGCAATGTGTAACCTAGCGTTGTCGTGGAGGAGAATCGATCCCTTCATATTGACCAATCTCGAAAACATACGTTGAAACTCGTAATGCATTTTGTCAATTGTTGGCAGTACTTCTCTGCGGCGATCGTTTCACTCGTATTCAGAAAACTGTGATGAATGAAACAGGCTGCAGACAACCAAACATCATCATTCCGGTCCAACCATTTTGCCGAAAGTCGCCAATTGTCGCAGAGAATCCACAGCTCATCACACGTCACAATCCGATCTAGAAACGGGTCGTTCTTGTTGCGCAAATTACATAACATCATACATTCTTTAGTACATTCTTTATTACATCATACATTGCAGTAAAGACAAAAAAATCAAAAACCTACATTCCTTTTGCAACAACCTAATATTATTTAGGAAACCATATAACCAATACAAATTATTTATAAATATTTGTTTTAAATTTTGTTCAATAAGAATATAATTAGATTAAACTTATTATCATTGTCATAAGTACATCTTTGCTTTTCATGTCGTAATTGCAGGAAATGGTTAAATTATTGCAAATTATACTTACATGAGGTCTCTAAACGCAAACTCAGAAGCTGTCATAACCATCTTAATTTTATTATCTATGATTTTCATTAAGAAGTTAATTGATTTTATGTACTTATAAATTTTTTAACAACTAAAGATTGCTATTATTCCATTCTTTTTATAATCTTACTTTCTACACATATATATGAGTAAGATTGAGTAAGGTTGCATTATAAAAAGTAAAATCTCTTCTATTCAAAGAGTGATTTTTCTGTTTTACAGAAGGGCTTTGCTTTACATTATGAAAGACAGTTCTGTGAATCATTATTGATAAGATACTACAATCCTTAAATAAATATTCAAAATGGCCAATGTAAGAACGTATCACTTCACAGAATCTTTAATTAAAACAAAATAAAACATTTTAGCATTAATATCCAAACAAATCCTAAAAAATGAAATAGTTACTGATAAAATATCCGATTAATTATCAGTTTTTCATATTACACATTATATTATAAATGGAAAGTGAATTTCAAAAAGAACAATAATCAATTTCTTAAAAAAAGCTTTAACAAAATAATTTTTCATGCATATATATATATATATGTACATTTATTTATTTAATTTTTATATGTTTATAGTCAGACAAATGAAGATTACTGATCCGTAACATAGACAAATCCAATTTAAATTCTATAAATATAAAAATATAAATTTAATAACGACATTGTTTACATTGTTTTCTAATTAGCAATAGTTATTAAAATCATTATTGAATCCGGTTTGTTTAATTGTTTTTTTTTCAATTATTTGTTTCAAGCTCCGTGGTCTAGTTACAAATACATATAAATTTACGTACAATTCTACGTAAGTGTTGTATTCAAATTAGGCCCAAGGAGTTTTATTCACTCTTTGAAACTGTTGTACTGAGTCAAAGAAGCATTTATTCCTACTCTAATATACATTTTACTAAAGATTGAAAACCAAAATTTTAACTTTTTATATATTTTGAGTATTTTTTACAAAATAAAAAGCGAAATATAAAATAAAAATTTATATAAAATGTTGTATCACTAGTTAATTAAATTTTTGTTAATTGAAGCACGTAAGTACATTAGTTACTTACTCAAGATCAAACGGTCATTTATCAAATTTTATTTTTTTTTAATTTTTTAAAATAACATTTTTTAATTATAAAAGGTTTTCCATTTTAAAATAAGTCGCTAGAATATTTATAAACCGAAGTTCTTAAATAAAATTTTTAACAAAATAAATTTAAGATAAAATAGATTTTCGAATAAAGTTTATCTAATTTAAATGAATAAAATAATAAATTAACATCAGATAATTTGTTTAAATAACCAAATGAGATTACACAGTGTTAAGAGAACTCACACATTTGACAGAACATTTATTACATACACAGTTTTGATCATTATATGACGATCAATAGTATTACCTTCACTTAATTCCATCACTCAATGTTTTAATACTCCTCCCTACAATCTGAACTAACTTGAAGAAAGTTATTTTATTTTAAATTTTAATTTAAATATTATTGGATAATGTTGTGTACCACAACATTTTACAAAAAACATAACAAAAATACTCATTGTACAATACTTATGTTTTTCGTGTTAAAAAAATTTAATTGCTTTCAATATAAAAAGTTAATTTTCATGAAAAAATTATTTCATAATGTAAAAAAAACGATATTGTTTTAATGTTTTAATTTTCAATGAAAAATTTTCAAATTTATACATAATGTTTTCTACCTTTGTCTAATTTTAACCGGTGTTTCTTCAATGACTGTCAAATCTGATTGCATTTTTTGTGAATTTGCAAAATTCATTCACCAATTCGATTCAACTGCGTTCCGATTCAACGATTTCGTTCTTCTGGTAAGGGACGGAAACGCCAGTCGTTCGATAATCCGCATGAAACTAAATGCGAAGAAAATCATCACTGCGAATTTTCGGCCCGCACTGGTCGGGACCACCGCAAACCCCCTACGAGCGAAACGGTCGACCCAGCGACCAGTCAAACCGACTTTCATATCGGGTTATTATAACCATGGGACGGCTTAGGCCGAGCCTTTACATTCATATAGATATTTATATAATAGATAAAATACAATGACTTTTTGTGTAATCATTTTTAAACATTAATTTGATTTTAATTATTTAAAAAATTTACAAAAATAAAATTATTTAAAAATTTTTTTTGCAAATCTTTTTTATTTTAACATTTTTTTTTGAAATTTCGTATTTTATTAATTTTTTATTTAACATTTTACAAAAATAAATTATTATTAATAATTTATTAATTTTCTAATTTCAATAGTTTTAGTTATATAGAAATATAGGTTGGAAGGGCTGAAGTTGAGAAAGTGGATGGGTTGAACTAGGTTATAGAATGAAAGATAAGTGGTACCTGATATAAATACAAGAAACATAAATCTTATTTTTTGTATAATTTAAAGGAAAAAATACTTCTTATGATAAATATGTTTCCAGTAAAAGTTTAAACATTTTAAACTTATTTCTTATTTGCATAACTTACAACTAAACTTTAAAGTAGCTAGTACTGATACCAAGGAAACCTAAATTCTTCTGGAGAACCAAGCCGAAATTTTTTAAATCTGAAATTGTGCTTGCTTGTAATTTTATTGTCCATAAAACATTTAGAAACAATTAATAAAAATTACAATAATTTCGAAAAAGTTAAAAATACAGATGAATTAAGACTGCAATAAATCTCCAGATTCTTATTTTATGAGACTATAAGAGAATATGTATATTTTATGTGACACAATAATCTTTTGTGACAATGAACCTTAGAGCTATTTAGATAAACCTTCAAACCCTTTAATCAAATGTTTGCTGACACTAATCAGAAGAATAAAAAAAGCATTTAAATTTAAATGTTGAAATTAATTGTATAAAAAATTATTAGAAAATAAATAAGCTAAAATTTGTTTAAATAATTTTAAATTTCGACCAGAATAAATTTTAGTACAATAACAGTGAAACATGTTTAATTTCAATAAACATAATTTTTACATATGAAGTTGTAAATATTCTTATTAATTATTTTAGAGTTAATTTAAAAGTTACGTAAATTTAGCATCAAGCCGACAGACAGAAACAAACAGATTTATTTATCCCATCAATTTGACACTGATACCATCTCCGAGTTTAGAAAACACGCTCGTTTGAGGTCCGGCTGAAATATCAGCGGCCATGGTCATCAAATTGACTTCCGGCGTTTGCTCACACGTTGCTCGTGCAGGATTTCAATGATCCCACCAACAGCTCGAATCCGTGCATGAACTTACTCAACTCTTCTCTGAGACTGTTTGTAAAAAATCATGTCGCAATCTTTTATTCTAACCCAAAACCTCAAAGTTGAGACAAGCGTTTACACCTGTGTAATCGTATTAAATCGTACAACTGAACAAAAGGAGGCTATCACCACGTCACTTCAGTCACAGTTCGAGAGTCACTAATTGCATGAATGATTACATTCTAACCCTGTCTCTAATCCAGTAAACAGCCACCACCGAGAGCCCGATCTTCGAGTGTTCAGTGTTTTTCCGACCTACGGCCTTTCAATCAACATTGACTCTGTGATTCAAACCCTAGGTTTCTTTCCCTGCAAACCTTGACAAGGAATCTTCTGCACTTCCCACTAGTCCATTCTTTCATAGACACGGTTGATGATCCACCCTTATATTTTCTAAGTCTCCTCAATAGTGGCATGTGTTTGTTACTTTGCCGAAAAAGCAGTCAGACCGTAAATAGATTTGTAAAAAGCACGCTTTTGACAAAAAAAAACAAAATAAAACTAAAGTTAATTCCATATTCAACAATAATTAAATAAAATTAAGAAAATTATCAGTATAATTACAAGAATAAAGAATTTTTACAAAACAACTTAATATATCATTCGGTTGAATAAATCTAATTATATAATTTGATAAATAAATAATTATACTCACACTCTGACCAAAAACTCAATTTCGTCGGAATCATTTTTTAAAATTGAGCGAACTTCCTCAAATGTTTTGCCGACGAGAGAAACCCCATTCCACTCAATTAGTTCATCTCCTGAATGACGTTGTTTAACATTAAACATTCACATGATTAAATTACACCTTCTTTTATTTGGTCTTGGAGTCTGTCTGCTACACTTCCTGGAAATATTTGCTCTACAAAGGCACCCAAATGTCCATCAGAACATAATTGTCCCCCAATTATTCTCATACCAACTCCATTTCCTAAGAACGTTGGGATAATTCATTTAATAATTGTTATTCAAATGTTGGTAATTATGAAAGTCTTAAAAAGTTTTAAAGATAATTATAATTTCAGAAAAATCAACAATAATTATCAAGTTTAAAATATATAAAATAAATGATATTGGAATATTAACAAATAAAATATTTCTGAAAATATTTTTATTAATATGACGATGAACAAAGCGACTAAAGTCATCTTGGCCGGTCGGTTACGGCAGTTACTCTACTTATACTTCTCTTGTCTTGTAAAATAAATATATTACAAGATAACTATAGTCGATAATTTGAGCATTTAGAGACATTTTTGGTACAGTCCACCCTCGGTTTTGGGGCAAAAAATATCAAATTTTGCGCGAAAAACTAAGAATTCCCCAAAAAACCAAAAAACACCCAAAAAATTAAAAAAACATCGAAATACTAAATAAAATTTATTCCAATTTTTAAAATAATCAGTTATTGTTTTCCCCAATTTAAATTCCTTCCTTAAAAAATTATTAAATTGCATTCTAAACTTGATGTATTCTTTTTTAACATCAAAAGGTATATTCAATAACAATTTCGAATTCTTTAAGTTTTTCCCATCCCAGCTTTAGTTTATCATAACGAACTTTTTCACAAATTTCTGCAGTTCCGGTATCCTCCAGCGGTTCTGATAAATTTTCTTCATAAACCTCAACAATAACGTCCTCTATATCTTCTTCAAGCATATGAATTTTCATATTTTGGTTGGTTTCTTCTTTTTTGGAAAATGCCTTTTTGAAACAATTAATAATCGATTCTTTGGATATTAACTCCCAGCAATAGAAGTAAAAACAATAGCATTTTTAATATTAATGTTCTTAAATAAATCATTATTTTCAGTTGCCAAAAAATCCACAAGAGAATTATTGTAATGATCCTTGAATGCCTTTATCAAACCCATATTCAATGGCTGTGTTATGGAAGTTGTGATTTTTAATTTAATTTTCTCTCTGTTGTTTTTTCATCCTTCAAACATTTCGCAATTTCAAATTTTTCACTCGATGTTTGTTTTTTCGTCATTGGGGATAATGTTTTTTTTACAAAATTTAATATAAACTTAAACAAAATTTAACATAAAATTTAATAAAATGTTTTTAAAAAAAGCTTGTAATATTTTAAATTTGGGTAAATTTTTATACTTATTTCAGACCAAGATTAAATATTATTTTTAGGTTAAAAAATATGCCCAAAAAACGAAACATAATTATACTTTTGGAATAAAAACACAATATAAATATTACGTAATAGTGTGATTATCTTAAAACTTGCCCCAAAAACCAAAATTTCCCCAGAAATCAAGGTGCCCCACCATAAAGAATGCTCCGGAAACGAGGGTGGACTGTACATAAATTTTCGAAATGAATAGTGTCAAAATTTCCTGATAGAAAATTTCTATTTTAAATAAAATAACATCAAATATTTTTAGACTCAACCCTGTTCAATATAAAAACTAACATCCCTTTGTTTTCAAATGATCATATTAAAAAAATAATATTAACATAACAATATCAAAAATTTTACAAAAAAATGTATTTTTTACAATTTTTTCTTTGACACATAATAAAGTCTGATTTTCAATTGTCTGGATCAGGCATGTCACACTCAGACATCACGCGGGTCGCGTGTTTGACTTGTCTGGTTTAGATGCTTTTTCTACTTGAATTTCATCAATTTATCAAGAATATTAACTTGGAAGTATTCTGCAATTTTTTTTGTCTATTCATATGTTTTGAATCCTTTTATTTCAGTATCTTCTTCAACCTCTTTAATAGAATTATTATTTGTTTATTCATTTTCAGAACTTTTATTTTCATACTTTTCTACTAGATCAAAGAAGAGATGTTCGACAAATTTTGGATTCATTTCAAAACATGAAAAATCATCACATTCATAAGCATTTTTGAAAGACTTGGTAAAACAATTAGAAATAGTAGCAGGTTTTACACTATTCCATGCATTCGAAATCCATACTACTGATGGATATAAATGAACATTTTTGCACCATATTACACTGTTTGACCTAACTATCACTAAAGGCTTTAATTTTTCTTCGAACATGTCTGCTCTTAAGGGTATAGTAATTCGATTTATAGACATCGTATATGTTATGTTTAATGAACATTTCCAGAACAGTCCAGTTTTGTCAGAATTATAAATGTTTTTATCTTCATATTCTTTTAACTTCTTCAAATAAAATTCCTTAAACTTAGGAACTTACATTTCATATACGGTTTAAGATTCTCCAATTATTCTTTACAATGATATCATATGCATGGAAATAAACGAATTAAGTTAACTATTTGATGCCTTAAAATAATTTTTTGCTAATTATAATGCTTTGTGTTGCAATATATCACCACTGGCAATGATATTTCTTGTTCTCTGGATCTAGAACCATTCATACAAGATGGCATGAATTTGGTATTCACTACGTAAATGTGTTTTTTCGTTTTTTTTGGTATTCAAATTTGAATTAAAAATGGTGTCACTGTGTTTCATAAGATTATTTATACCACCTAACGAAAGATTGTATTTTGATGACAGCACTAAGAACTTGAAAGCACAAAGAACAAAATTTTTAAAAAATTATGTTTTTCTTCGATGCTTAAATCCTTTCTCTATCGTTTTGAATTTGTGTTTTTCATGTTCATAAAATTCAGTTTTTTTTATTTTATAAATTAATTAAGTAATAGAAAATAGGAAATATAATTTTAAAAAATCGAAAAATTAAACAAACCTCTTAAGTTTTTCTCTTTGGAATCTCTCATTAATAAAAGTCTTTTCGTTGGAAAATTATAATTTTTCATTTGCTTTCCACTTTCATTTTTCTATTAAAAATTGAAATATTTAATTATAAGAACGACAATTTACTTTTGTATTTTGTTTTGATGTAGAAATGAGTAAATCCTTTTTTTGTTCATTGTCGATGTTTTCGGAATCTGAGACAAATTTACAATTACTTTTAATATACATTTTTGAAATGAAATTTGATGATAAATTTCAAATAATTTTAATATATTTAATCAATTTTCATCTGCACCATCTATTTTTCAAAGTAAGACTCAAGAATATTTTTTTATTTATTTACTTCTTTTTTTTTAAATTTCAAAGTTAATGTAATAACCCCACAGAAAAAGTTAATAATCATGTACTTAACAATGCTAAAGTACATTATTTTTTATTTTTTTTATTATTTCTTTTATGCAACACATAATTTATTTTTATACATTTTGAAATTTCTATAAACGTTTTCGTGTCATGTTTTATCATTTCTATGAAAGACATGTAGTGTTTATTTAGTCAAGAGAATATGTTTATTTTATTTAAAAGAAAAAATAACAAAACAAATAAAGTATTAACAACATCACAATTTGAATGCAAACATTTATTTACAACACAAACAGATTCTTCACAACAATTCTCATTGGTCATCTTTCTTTGATTAATATAGTTTTTGATTAAATATTCAAATATGATAAAATCAATGAATGGGAAATTTTAATATTACATTTTAATTTCTCATAATTGTATTGGATAAAAAGACATTATGTAATTTTTTAAATAAACATTAATTTTTAAAATATATTAAATTTAATAAGTTAAAATCATTTACTGAAAATATTCATAAAATTCATAATTATCAAACTTTAATTAATTAGTACTTAAAATTAATATCATTAAATTAATTTCATTAGATTCAAATAATCAATCAATAAACATATCAATCCCATCTGAGTAGGACAGTCACAAATCTAAACAGCATACAAACAACAAACTTACAATATTCCAAATTATCCCTCACATAAAGGATGTTTATTTAAAAAATATCGCGGATAAAACACCTTGTCCATTAGAAGAAAAAAAAACTAATTATTTATTATGACGGACAAAGAAAATAATTCATAACTGTTATTAGTAATTTATGAATTTTGAAAACGTGATCAATTACATTACTCACAAATTTAAAAATAGCAAATCAATTGAGAGAGATTTGGTATTGTCTCTCCTATGCGACTGATTTTGCTTTTATTTGTTTCAATGATTGCTCCATCTCTCTGACAAAATTGAAGAACGAAGATAAAATTTTGACATTATTGCTCGATATACAAAATACTCATTGATTGATTCGAAGCTTTTGTAAACTCAGTGATTAAAAAAATCAGAATCAGTTTCCTCGATTATTGGACACATTGTTATCAGGGCCTTTTCATTTACTACCCAAAAGTATATTACTGAATTTTCATTAACGTTTGATCAGTTCTTAATATATTATATTTGTTTGTTTGTTGTTTATAAAACAATACGGTTTGATATAAAGTTTATTTATATAAATACTACCACGTTCATCAAACTAAGTGGTTGATTAGCTTGGTATTCATATAATAGATAATTCAACATATTTGTAACTAATTTTGTTTTGACATATAAGTTGATTTATCAGTTATCAAAAAATATATTCATAAAATACAGCTAACAATAGCACTTCGAAACACGAAACTTTATATTTTTATATTTTGACAATCAAATTCTGGAAAACATAATAAAATGTGATTACAACGTATTTGTGAAAGATCAAAGACATTTCAAGACCGGCACTTTTTGACAAATAAGCAGCATCTTCAAAAAATATCCGTATGAAGCCGCGAAAACAAAAACTCAACATTGAAGTATACATCCTTTGCTGCTTATTGAGAAATGCTCATTTGAATAAAATTACTGATCATGTCAAGAAACGATTATATGTTTTCATGGAGAATCATAATAGGTTTGACAATCATAATCCACGTTTGATAATGAAATAATGTAATATACTCCTTTACACTTATTTTCACCGGTTCCCAACAATTTGTCAAGAATCCAAAAACAAACACAATGTGTTTGATTTTATGATTAGATTTTATGGAAACGTGAACTAATTAACAATGCTTCACACGACCTTCTCTTTCAATGACTATCTAAATCAATGTTCAATCAGTAGTCTAAACCACTTTAGTGAGAATTTTCGATTAGCGTGATTTAGTGCAATTGGTTACGTAGTCATTACTTTGCATTTATATACAGGTGAATTAAAATTATTAATCAGTGACCTAAAGTTGACGATTGATCAGTCGAAATATATTGTCTTGAAATATATATTTTTAATGGATGAATTTGGTTTTTATTAAAAACTTTTCATCCGGCTTGAAGCCTCTAAATTCTCATAGATGTATTTAAGGAACCAAGCAAAGTTCATCAGTTTTAAAGACCACACAAATTATTTCCTAAAGTTATAAAACATGTGTTATTTTTTCTAAATTAATTTGATCTTACTCCCAGTTGCGAAATCTGATTTAAGTCTTTTACCATTATCTTTTAAACAAAAAGTGGCCATTCATACATGAAAAGTATTAAAGCGTCTTGTAGAGTCTAATTATAAAAACCTTGATCATGACCAAAGAATCAAAAAATTCAAACAAATTTTTTTTAAAATTCATTATTTCGTTAACTTTTTTGAATTTTAATTTAAAATTTTTCTCTAATTTTCTCTAGAATTCGTCTAAATGTTATATGATAACTTTGTGTTTGATTATAGTTTTTAAAACGCTTCTATTTCCTTAATCGACATTTTTTATTTACTTTTTGGAAACCTCATTCCAAAACGGGAGACTCAAAGTCAAAGTTATTTCTATTAATTTATCTAATTTTGAAAATTATTCAGACAAAATTATCTCATTATTTAATTATTACAACGAAAACGAAAGACAGTCGTTAATAATATCTGTCAATTAAAACAATTAATCTTTAATGATGTAAAACGTTTTCTTTTTAAAGAATATTTTTGACAAAGTTTTTATCTATTTTAATTAAATTATTTCGTACACTTCCTCTTCATAAATCATTGTTCTTCTGTCATTCTTACTTAGCTCTAACATTTCCGTTATATTTTTAATCACTTTATATTATTATACACAACACCAAAAATCTCAAAAACTCTAAAGAGAAAAAGTTACTAAAAATTATTTAAATCACTCAAATTTAGGCTTATAAAAGATATTAAAAGACGAATTTTTTAATAAGATATCTTTATCATTAAATGTTCCAAAAATAACGACTGTAATATGACTTGGGAATTCTTGAATTTTTCAAATAAAATATTACTGAATTTCAAAAGATTAAAACAATTGTATAATTTTATTAATTGTTAATAATAATGACTGATCTTGAAAGCCTCCTTGCACAGTCACAATCGCTATTTATGGACTTTTCGAGACACGGTTCTGTTTCTAGACAGAACGTAAAAAACCTTGACCCCATTTTGCCATGCAATGTTAAATAGTTCGTAGAATCTCACATGGCACTATTAGTTGATCAGTCGGAAATAAATTTCTGTAACAATTTGTTTAAACTTTATCGTTGAAAATGTTTTAATAACAATTTTAGAATGTAGACGAACATAAAAAAATTTTATAGCTGCACAAATTTACTTTATTTGAAAAACTCTGAGAAGTTATTGCATATAATTCATTATTTTAACAAAAAAAAATATCTTTTTCAAATACATATATTTATTCTTCTTTTAGCAATAATTTAATATTTAAATATATTCAAATATTTTAAATAATGTATATATATATAATAATATAATATATATATTATTATTTTAAATAATATATATATATATATATATATATATATATATATATATATATATACTTTCCAATGTTTTTCTTTAAAATTTGATAATAATTGATTAAAGTTGCCCACGGTGAGATAATGCCTCAATCCTAATTGCGCTACAAACACATTCACACATTACTCAAACATTATTCATATATTTCTCATGTTAGTCACGTTTGTGCCATTTTCATTATCAGGAAGATCGTAATTCATATTCAACACAAAACTTTATTAATGAAAATAATACACATAAATAAATTTCTCGGTAGTTTAATCATTTCGTCAAATTCCATTTATTAAATTTTTCTTTAAATTTAATTTGAGAAATTTAACTTGTAATTATAAAATTTATTTTTAAATTATATGTAAGAGTTACAAGGTTGAAAGTTGATTTTTTATTTTCTAATTTTAAATTATTAATATTATATCATATAACATTTATTTCTAAATACGGTTAAATTAAAAATCATAAAAATCTCCTAAAAATTGTTTGGAGATTCAAAAATATTCAGAAATTGGGATAAAATACAATTTAGAAAATTTCAACGCTTATTTTAGAAATATATTAGGTTAGGAAAAAATGAAAATATAAACACCACCAACTGCACTCCTAACATGGTGACCACAACCTCAGTTATGGTCAGATACACGAAAGGTGAAGACGTGGAACTATTCATTAATAAACACAGGCGTTTTTTCGAGCTGACAAACACCAGAGAAAATAGGAAATATTTTCTGGTGAAGACGCTGCTGGACGATGAATGCTATCAAAGTATATGAAGAAGTCGACACAAATAACAAAAAGTTTGACGATAGATTACTGAAAGAGTTTGCCAAGAAATCACCGAGATTCGAAGATTTAGCGGAAATATTGGATTAATAGTAGAACATTTGAAATAACTTTTAAAATCATACAATTATAAACTAGTGACCTACTATAATGTTAGTATAGGAATTGATTTACACTATTTATTTTGTTTGTACTACCAATTTCGTTATCATTACTTAGACTGAAAGGCATTTAATTTGAAGCGCGTCAAACTTTCAATTTGAGATCGTTCAGCTACTTTATTCTTTATGCTCACCTAGTCTTTCATCGAAGACTAAAAGATCAATAATTACGGATCGCACAGACAATAGCAATCATGAATTGATGTAAATTTGATATTCCTTTGAATAGTTTTTGAGTAACATTACCTCTTAAAAATACATATATATATATATATATATATATATATATATATATATATATACTTTAAAAGGTATATTAGGGATTTTATATTATAATTTATTAAAGTATTATTGGGTAATAATGGCAAAAATATTTTAATTAAAAAATGTTCTACTATTCTTATTATTCTACTAATAAGACACTACAACCCATCAATTAACATTCAGAATGGGCAAAGTAAGATTATTTCAATATTTAAAATTTTTAATTAAAATATTTATAATAAGATATTTACTATAAGACGCTAGGTCTTTAGTAGATTAATCGGATACAATAAATAATATGATATAGATTGTTAGATTGATAAGGTGTAGTAATGTTGCGTTTTCGTTTGAGCCGAATATAATAATTTCTATTTTGCTAAGCAGGATCTATTCAGGAATATGGTAAGTAGTTGTCTGGTAAACAGAATTCAATTTGTGTTACAGTGTTTCGTAGTCAAATGATGATAGTAGTTAGTTTCTGGTAGTAGTATTTCTTAGCTCTTAACCGTGTAATTTATTTTAATTATTATTCTCCTTATAATTATGATTTTAATTTAAATATAAATTGAAAATTGATTTTTTGTTTTAATATTTTAATTATTATTTACTATGATATTATATTACTAATATATTTATTTTCATTTACATAAGTTGCCTGTGGCTATCAGAATGGTTGTAACAAATTAATGAATTGTTTTCTAAATGGGACTGGTCCCAAGGGACTAACCCGTGTCAGAATAGAAAATCCGGTTCTAATTTATTTCTTTCTCTCTCTCTCTCTCTCTCTCTCTATATATATATATATATATATATATATATATAT
>MQRK01233910.1:0-21214 GCA_001938485.1 Girardia tigrina | reverse complement strand
TGAGACACCAAGAATTGAAGCAGTAATAAGAGATATAGAAACAAAGTGTTTATTACATACTGATGCCCGAATTAATGTTATTGAGCAATGTTATATACGAAAATTAAAACTCGGAGTAAGTATGGAAATAATAACAACAGTTATTATAATCATTAAATTGATTAAATTACATAAAATTTAAATAAATCATTTCACTCAATTTTTATTAAATGTCGTGTCAAGTGTATTAACTTCAAACGACAGTAAAATGGATATCTCAATCAATACAAGTCGATTAACAATAATTATCGCTCGCCCCACAACAAAATCATCATAGAAGCGTGTATCCTCCGTATATATTTCACCGGAGGCATTTCACACGATGAATTCAAGTAATTGTCCCTTAACAAATTATCACTTGATGGAAAAACATTTGTGCTGCTTGATGGATTGTCACTTGCAAGAGGGACAACGATACTGGATGACAGGTTTTCATTGACTGTAGGAATAATAGGGATGCTTGATTGATTATCACTCGCTGGAGCTTGATCGTTGTTCAAAGAATCATATAGCGATTATAAATGTTGATCAATAAAATCGATAATTAAAATCATGTGACTGAGAATGGCTTTCTTTTATCCGGGTCGATATTTACATCATCTTGGATAGAAAAGCTTTTGACATACGACAAAGAAACGAAGTCATATCTGATTTAACTATATACATCATCACTATACAATATGAACGTGATGATTTCATATTCACTTATTTATATATATTTATATATTTTATTTAATTTAATTAATTTAAATGATTTAATTTTTACTTTTATTTATTTTAATTATTTAATTTTATTTTAATTAGTTTAATCAATTATTTTAATTAAATTATTTAAAATATTTATTTTATTTTTAACAAATGGGTTCAAAAAATGAGTAAAAATAGAATCGCAACGCGACCAGTTATGGTTCATAAATGGAATAAGAGCGAATTAATTTAAATATTCGATGAGATTTTAGTAAACGCATCGGACCATAAAATTAGAGACAAGACTATGTCGTGTACTCTTAATAAAAATCTTAATAAATTCGTGTTTTTATATTAAATACATAATGTAATTAGTATATTTATGTATTTGATGTATTATATAATGTATATAAAGTATTTAATAGATTTATTAATTTACTTTAATATTAATAGATTTATGTATTAAAACATAATTTATGTTTATTTAAATAAAGTACAAATAAAATTGAAAAGTTTCGAAGAGTATGTAAAATTGTACACAAAAAGCTATGGTGAAAATTTAAACGTTGCTTATGAAAAATGTGGAGAACGATTGGACATTGCATTGACGACTAGTGTAAATAAAAATCAAAGTATAGATGAGTAAGCAATTGAATTGAACAAAAACAATGCACAATAATGTCATCGTTGATTAAATCGCAAGATTCATTTATAATTGTCGTTCTAGTTATTCTAATTGTTAATAAATAAATTTTGTTATTGTTGTATTCTTTATTTTTAATTTTATTTACTTTCTTTCAAAATTTAGGGATCAGAAAATCGTACTAAATTTGAGATTTTTGAAGTAAGATGATGTTATAGCTGTCGTTAATTTGAGTGTTGTCAGCGGTTTCAAGTGGTCAATAAACAGTGGTCAATAAATCATCATTACCCATTGATATCGACCCGAATAGACCACGAAATGCGAAGCTACATAAAAATATAGTTCCAAAGGGAAAAAGGCTTAGACAATGGTAATAATTTTACTTTTCATAAAAGATTATNTCTTTATTTTCTTATTAATTGAGACAGATTAAATTCGTTTCTTTATATTAAATACATAATGTAATTAGTAGATTTATGTATTTAATGTATTATATAATGTATATAAAGTATTTAATAGATTTATTTATTTACTTTAATAGATTTATGTATTAAAACATAAACAGTACCAATGAGATTTTGGTGAATGCATCGGACCATAAAATTAGAGACAAGACTGCCAAGAGATATTATTGACAAAGTTATCGTTCATAAATGGAATAAGAACGAATTAATTAAAATATTCGATGACATTTTAGTAAACGCATCGGACCATAAAATTAGAGACAAGACTGCCAAGAGATATTATTGACAAAGTTATGGTTCATAAATGGATTAAGAGCGAATTAATTAAAATATTCGATGAGATTTTAGTGAACGCATCGGACCATAAAATTAGAGACAAGACTATGTCGTGTATTCTAAATAAAAATCTTAATAAATTCGTGTTTTTATATTAAATACATAATGTAATTAGTAGATTTATGTATTTAATGTATTATATAATGTATATAAAGTATTTAATAGATTTATTTATTTATTTTAATAGATTTATGTATTAAAACATAAACAGTACCAATGAGATTTTGGTGAATGCATCGGACCACAAAATTAGAGACAAGACTGTCAAGAGATATTATTGACAAAGTTATGGTTCATAAATGGAATAAGAGCGAATTAATTTAAATATTCGATGATATTTTAGTGAAAGCATCCGATAATAAAATAAGAGACAAGACTATGTCGTGTATTCTTAATAAAAATCTCCTGTGTTTTAATAATCAGAAAATTTTGTAACAGATTCAAATTATTGTGTAATTTGTTATTTTAAATAAATATTGGAAAATTCTTATATGGCGAACAGGCCGAATGTTGCATACAATTTAGCTCCAAATACATTCAGTGGTAAAGAAGATATCGACACTTTTATTGGAGATTGCAAGCGGTTTTTAAAAGTGGCGCAGATCAATGAAGCAATCCAAGAAATCGTCGTCAAAGCATTCATAAGTAAAAATTTAATTGTTACATAATCATTGGATCCAAAAATTTTAAATTTCGAGGAATGATTGAGGAAAACTTTTAGTCGACCTACGTCCTTAAATCAAGATTTGCAAGATTTATTATCATATCGAAAAGGTGCAGATTCTTCAAGCGCCTATTTCAATAAGATCGAGCAATCTGCTAAAAAGTAATAATATTTTGGATCCTTTTATCTGTAATATATATAATTTTAACTATTAATTTTAAGTAAATTAATTCTATTTATAAAAATGAATATTATAATTAGATGACGAAATTAGCGATTTTATTGTTGAAAATAAAAGTAAAAATAATAGAATATGTGGAGTTCATGCAGTAAAAACTAAAAATATAGAACTAAATGTTGAAGAGATAGTATCTGAAGGAGTTTTAGGCGGATTTATAAATTAACCCAAATGGCGTAATTAACTATAAGACATTTATTGAGAGACCCGGAATTGAAGCAGTAATAAGAGGTATTTTCACCTTTGTAACAAATCATAAAATTATTGACCAGGCTTTAAATAAAACCATAAAATCATCAACCATGTTATTTTCCAATATATTTTTTTCAATTTATCTCATGCTTATTTTAATTTACATAAATTCAAAAAATATTCAATTTTTTATGTAAGTACAAAGAAATATTAGAAGTTGTGGAAATGTGATACTGCGACCTTCAAAACTCTTAATCTTTCTTAGACCACTATGCATTCATGATAAAGATATGAAATTTATCGAATCTTAGCCAAACTAAGACTTTTATGACTTAAGTAAAGGAGATAAGTGTTTTTCATAATTATTTTTATGGAAGCTATACACCAAGATCTTTCTGAGGCACAATTTACCAAGTTAAATGATGAAGCATAATGTGTCATGGGCTAACGAAGTCATATTTTATAATTATGTTTCAAGTGAACCAACTTGAAAAATGTCACAGTATTAGGTACATTGCTTAGCAGTGTTATTGGAACAGTATTTTTATGAAAATGGGATTGAGGAAACTTTTTAGGAAGTGTTTCGATACATGAAAGTATCACAAGTCAAAGCAAGATCTAACTTGGGCTAGAACAGTTTTTTCAGTAAAATGGCGTAAATTCCCTTTATGCTTTGAAAGTAACAAATAAAAGCATCGAATCAGATTATGAATTATATCATGACGTATGTGAAAGTATTCGATAATGTTTGAATGACATTTATTTCAATATGCATATTGGGTCCGTGATTCGTGCGGATAAAATAAATCTGAGCAACGCGGACCTATCAACTAACTGTTGCACAGAATTTATTGATCTTAGTATCTAATTAAGATAAATGAATTCAAAATAAGATCGTTGTCAGACATTTATTTTCTGTTTTAAGACACTTGCAATCTTGCTTTATTTAAACAAATGTTCTTTTGTTATTAATAAAGGAAATTCACATTCCTGGTTTAAATTTCCAAATTTTAATGCAAAATTGAATTATTAATTTTGTCTCTGAGTGGTTGACTGAATTGATAAATTTTGATAGGGTTAATTTGATTGACTGAGATACATTGATAGAAGAAAATCTATGAAAACGCGATAATTCGACAAACAAAGAGTGAGTGATTTCTGTTTAAAATCACATAGATAAAAAAATGCTGAAATGTGAATGAGTGGCCACTACAACGTAATAAATTCAAGCGGAGTTTAAAATTTTAACGTGTTAACCTTTATCCGTCCCTCGGGTCTTTTTCGACCCGAAGTTTACAGTCTTTAGTGTACAGTCGATTTGAGGGACGGATGAAGGTTAAAGTGCATTTATATTGAATATAAACCTTCTTTTGATACACTCTGGGGTACCAAAAATTTATTATAAAAAAAAGTGTTTTATGTGCTTGCGCAGCAGGACTTGAATCTGATCAGCTTCTTCGTAAGGACGAGCAAGTAATCTGGCCCGCCATCAGGCGGTTTTTCGTTGCTCGACCAGACTGTTTTTCCTCAGGATCATCCGCGTCATTGGTTGATTACTGGTGGATCCATCAGCATGCAAGCAAGTCCTCGAGTAGCAGAGCCGGAGTTCAGAGCAGCAGCATACACTCATCAAGGCCGGGGGAGGTAGCAGAGCAACAGCTGAATATCTTCGCATCCGAGGAATTCGCCGATGTTTCTGGAGCCAATTGAATTCATTTTCCAAGGATCAGCAACCGACGTCCCAGCGACACAAATACTGAATAGACGCGATCTCCAAAAGTAAGGTCAAGCAACTAATCTGGCCCGCCAACAGGTGGTTTATCATCGCTCGACATATACTGATGGGCCGCTTCACAGGAGCAAGGTCAGCAGGAACAGAGTTATCTGACGTCTTGGCCAGCTAATTGAGTAGCAGCGTTCTATCTAAAGAAAAAACTACTACTCCTATACCGCCAGGCAGTATAGATAAAAGCTGTCACTTACTAGGCTAACACCAAGTAAGAGATACATTGATAGATGAAAATCTATGAAAACGCGATTATTCGACAACAAACAAAGAGTGAGTGATTTCTGTTTAAAATCACATAGATAAAATAATGCTGAAATGTGAATGAGTGGCCACTACAACGTAATAAATTCAAGCGGAGTTTTAAATTTTAACGTGTTAACCTTTATCCGTCCCTCGGGTCTTTTTCGACCCGAAGTTTACAGTCTTTAGTGTACAGTTCATTTGAGGGACGGATAAAGGTTAAAGTGCATTTATATTGAATATAAACCTTCTTTTGATACACTCTGTATAACTATTAGGTTGTTTCAAAATATCTTAAGTATCAAATATCCGACATATGGAGTACAATTTTGGTAGTTTATATCATTGATCTATTTTAATGTAAATTATCAATTTCTTTCCGTGAAAGATATATTTTATTTTTTTTAAGCGCATTCAAAAGAAGTAAATTAATTTATTTTCTTTATTTTCAGATCATAGATAAGTCGAAAATTCGGTTATTTTATTATATACTTTAGTATATACTATTTGGCATGGAGAAACTTAATGATGATATTGTTGACTTATTTACCCGTCGAGTATTTTTTTCCTACAACACGGTATCCTACAACACGATTTCACTCTACCACGATTTTTTTTCTGAAAACCTATGGATGATATCGACACTTGCACTAATGGTGTCAATGTTTATTTAAATAAAGTACAAATAAAATTGAAAAGTTTCGAAGAGTATGTAAAATTGTACACAAATAGCTATGGTGAACATTTAAACGTTGCTTATGAAAAATGTGGAGAACGATTGGAAATTGCATTGACGACTAGTGTAAATAATTTTACTCGAGTTTTTTTATTTTATAGATATAATAATAGTCATAATATAATTATTAATTAATTATATTAAAACTAAAATGAAAATTTTGTACTTTTATTACATATAAGTAAATAAGAAATTGCATTGACGACTAGTGTAAATAATTTTACTCAAGTGAGTTTTGTTAACAGTATTGCTACTACAAAAGGCGGTACTCATGTGAACTATGTAACCAATCGAATTGCAAATAAATTATTAGAAATTGCAAATCAAGAGATAGATGACCACTAAGATAAACCACCAAGAGATAAATGACGACCCGAAGTGTACAGTCTTTAGTGTACAGTCGATTTGAGGGACGGATGAAGGTTAAAGTGCATTTATATTGAATATAAACCTTCTTTTGATACACTCTGTATAACTATTAAGTTGTTTCAAAATATCTTAAGTATCAAATATCCGACATATGGAGTACAATTTTTGGTAGTTTATATCAAACCTGGTGAATCAAGACTGATATTATTGTACAGGTATCCCTCTACAACACGATTTCACTCTAACACGATTTTTTTTTCTGAAAACCTATTATAAAACGGACTTCTACAACACTATTTGTTTAAGAAAATTATATTATTGTCATAAAATAAAATTTAAAATGCACATATTTTTATTACTTCAAGAAACAAGTCTTATTAGTAGAACAAGAAATTGGAGAAGCAGATTTGGTGGAAATGGCATCCGAACCCCAAATAAATGAAATCGATTCTAGCTCTGATGAATATAATGAAGTTTAATATTTTGACACCTTGAACAGACAAGGAAACAAGGCAAAATTACGGATTTTTTTAAGGTATCAACGGGCGAAAAAAATAGCAATGTAAGTTCAGATGGTACAGATGATAGTATTCGGCTGAAAAAACATTCGCATTTAATGGAATTGAGCAGCGACAATGAAAAACAATAAAAATAAAAATTCATGGAATTTTTTCACGGATATTTCACCCTATTTTTGTTTGTTTTTTATGCATTTACGTGGGTTTATATTTGTTTTTTTGAATAATTAATTGAATTTTTATTTATTTTTTATCTTTAATAGAATTAATGTTCATTCCGTGGCATTTAAATGTTTTTTTTGGAACTTAACCGCACATTTTGTACCAGCATCTGGTCTCCTATAGCACGGTTTCACATAACACGTCATATTTTTGGAACCTATCGACCGTGTTATAGGAGGGATACCTGTAATCAATTAGATCAAAGAATGATTAATTTGGTGAATAAACAGTCTTGATTGGTATTTGGAGTTCGTTTAAATCTTTGGTCAAAATTCTACAAAATAACATTGTTAAAATTTCAATACATGGACTTGGGAAATCCATATATTCTATGTTTATTCACCAGACCTTGCGCCAACTGACTACCATTACTTTTAATCTTTTGATAATTTCCACAAATTCTTTCGCTGGTGATATAAATAAATTGACGATGAAATGTTAAAGAATCATGAAACAAAATGGCAATTATTTCGATTGATTATATTTATTTTTACAGGAACAAGATTGATTTTAATTCACATTAAAAATCAGGGTACCACGTTAAAACGTCGAAATAAAAAATTTTAATAAAACATTAAATGAAAGAATTTATAATTATATAATAATTAAGTGAATAAATAAATAAATGCATTTTAAATGGTATATCCAAGTGTCCAAATGCAAGGCTGTTTGTTTCATTTAGGACAAAATATTATGAAAAAAATTAATTTAGGATTAAATACATTATATAGTGAATATGAACTTATAAAAATATAAACATGTGCTTTACCAGTATTGGCATTTATTGAAAAACCACATGTTAGAAATGTTTTCAAATTTTTAAAATTAGGTGAGTCTTTCCCAAATTGCCTTGCAGAAGTCTACTCGTATTTTCCCGAATATTATATTGGAACGGACCTTGATGAAATTTTATGTAGGGTCAGTTTTCCATTGCATTTATTGGCCATGCATGAACACGTCTTTTTAATGATATTCCAAGAACTAATATTACCATTGAAGGATGGCACAATTCATTCAGAAATATTTTTGTTTTTTTTTCGATGTTTTAACGTGCCACGAAAAATCATAACTACAGAGAAATCATATTTATGAGTTTAAATCAAGGTTTCATATACACTATAACTCGGAATTATATTGCAAATAATATGGGTAAAATATGAATTTTATAAATTTAACAATGATCAAAAATAACAATAAATTGAACATTTACATCAGATTATAATTTTAGTTTAGAAAATCTGTAACTATTATTCTTTAATTGACAAACAATTCTTGGGGTTTCCTTATTTACAAAAAAAAATAAAGAAATCGAAAAACATTTACGACTAAAATTTAAATCTAACGTATCATTATGGAAATAAATTAGGAGCTTATATATGTGGTTTTCATTAGACAGAAAACTGGAACCAGAGACGACAATCTCATTGAAAATAAAATGGCCTGGAGAACGTATATCACTTCTACAGGTATCTCCACAAGAAACAGTGAAATCATTAAAAGAATATTTACTTGATAAAGATGCATCTCTGTGGTACGCAGAATATATGGGGTCGATAATAAATGATGAAGAAACATTATTGGGAGTAGGAATGATTCCAATATGGATTAATGAGTTATGCTTAATGAAACAGACTGTTTTAAAAGATGTGCTAACAGAACAAGGACTGGTGTTGAGGATTCCTTTGGATATAGAGATATATAATGAAAATAAAAAGTTGATTGATACACTGGTAAATGAATTTAATAGAACTCCACGAAATACAGATATAATAACTTATTTACTGATAAATATAAAAATGAAAGCTATTCCATTAGAAGATACAGAACGATTAATAGAAGTGCTGCGGGACTTTTTGCACAAGGGAACACTTTTTCAGGACGATATTAAATCGATCTTGGAAACATAATCATTATATTAGAAAAAGTGATTTCAACATGTAACCGTTCTAAATATTATTGAAATTTTTTGAAAGATATGGTATAAAATTGCAAGTTAATTTCCAAGCAAAGGTTAAGAATAAGAAAAGAAGCTCGAAATATATTAGGAGACAATAATATTATTTTATTGATGTATAATGAGCATGAATTGGATGATGACGAGTACTTGCTGGATATCGGTTGCAAACCTGCAGAATAAAACAATAATTATAGCATTTCAAGTTGATGAAATGGGACGAAATTTAGAACATAAAGATAACGAATGTGACCAAAGAAAAGGTCGTGACGAACTTAGAGTAGATAAAGAATACAGAGGAAAGAGATCAAGATAGCATCACCAATGAAGTTATTTCTCTAAACGGTGATTTGGTAAGCCAGAAGAGAATAACAGAGTAAATATCGATCCTAATACCTTACATTCCAAAGTAGAATATCTAGAAAAATTAGTAAAAGAGGCCGAAGATTTAAAAAAAAACAAAGAAATATTTAGAGGTAGACAGACAAAAGAATTAGTAATAAATCTATTAGCACTTATGTATCCTGATTTATATATGGGACAAAACAGTAAAATTTTGTCAGAAGACAAAATGTATAAATCTATTTATAACGAAATCCAAAATATATCAACAGTTACACAAAAACCAAGAAGTTAAAGAGGATATTTTTATAGAAAATGTAATCGCAGAATTAGTAATAAAACATTTATCTATGAAACGTGGTGCTGTAACATTAGCATATGCTATTGATCAAGCAGGGAAAAATATTACCAAGTTACCGGATGAAATCAAGAATATAGTTCAAAGAACAAGTGAAATGGTGGATAAGTACTTAAAATTGTGGACCGAAGAACAGCTTGGGGGTGGCCTCAATAAAATAGCCAAATTAAGACAAAAACCTCCCATTGAAAATAAAATTCACGGGAAAACTTCGTTTCTATTGATTTTAATTATAATAATGGAACTAATATCTCAGGGAAAAGCAACTCTAACGGCCTATGACTGTAGTAAGTATAAATTAGGAAACATGTATTCATTAATGGATCTAGAGAATTGCCCAGAAGCATGTCCAATGTCACTGAAAATTGATAGGACAGTTCCATATCACATTTATCAAGAGACAGAATTCAGAAGAGCAAAGGTAAAGGAATGTATAGTTAAAAGGGCCATATTTACGTATTATTGTGGTATGTACAGCTATACAGCCTTCTTGGAAGCGAAACTGATACCCAGACCAATTCGTGTTAGTTCCGAGAACTGTGAAACGGCTTTTTATACGAATAAATTACGCATTGATTCTGATATTGAATCGGAAGCAAAAGTTGGTACTATAACACAGGAAATTGTAACTATCGGATGAGAAATTGGACCAAATGGTACATGTATAGGACGGAAAATAAATAGGAAACAATCTCTGGTGAATTATGTAGTTGACATTTATGATTACCAAGTTGAATTACGTGAATTTGAGGGTGTATTTGACTCTACAACAGGAAAAATGATGTCTCATCCAGATTGTAATGCTAAACATACCATTTGTTTCACATGAGACTCTATTTTAGTTTATGAAGTCACTCAAGCCATGTGTAATTTTGTATTTTTGAGATCTGTTTTATTCCAAAATAAAAAAATTCTTTATAAAAGAACAAAATAATAAAGAAGTTAAATCTCAGAACAACCTAAAGTAAAATATCATAATATGACAAAAACGGTCAGAGATTGACTATGAGAAATACAACTGAAAATCAGATATGGTCCAAAAAAGGACCATGCGAAAATTAATTCAGAAACAAATGTGAAAATATAATTAATCAATTGTTAAAATATATTAAAGTTTATTTTTTTAATGTTCTTTTTTACGACTCCCAACATAATCATCAAAAATGAATGATATGAAAATACCGTTTTAGATCAAATTAATGTCAAAGTTTTTCTTAAAAATTTTGAAACCATTTTTTCATTAGTTCGTGATCCTGTGAATAATGCTAGCGTTAGTTATTGAAATTAATTGTCAACAATAAACTAGATGCGTGAACTTAAATGCGCTGTTCCCATGGATAATTATCATAATCAGTGACATCAGTAGATGATTAAATGGTAATATTGTATTTTAAAATGGAATAGATTCATTATTTGGAAATAAGAGTATGATATTAATGACAAAACAAAAGTCAATAACATGTGTTTGACAAGAGTTGCAAGATAAATGTGGAATATGTCACATGAAAGTTGCATCAAGAACAAGAATTTATTTTCCTGATATGGAATCTAGATCACTTTACAGCCAACCACACAGACTTAAAGGGTTCTCCAGTATTTCAGCAAATTTTGAAAACTAAGAAAAACATCAAAGAATATGCTTACATTTTACATCTCCACTTTCATTGAGTCCATCTTGAGGAATAATTGTAATAGGAGTTGGTTGAGCTAACTCGTGATAGATACAATTATCATTATCTTCATCGATTGTCAAAATCTATGAAGAATCTTTCTTTATCATTTCTTAGAAATTAATCTTTTAACAAACTTTATCGACTATTGATTTAATGGTGTCTTCTCGTTTTAATAAATAATTTCTAATATCAGGAGTCACAATTTCCTCGAAAACATAAGTCGAATCAAGAAGTCTCAAGGATTTGATAATGCAAATATATGCTGTGATTAAATCGGGTGTTGCTACCGCTGGATGTAATAATCGTTGATTTATCTAATAAAGAATGAGAATCAATTAAGAAGAGATCTATTGTTTCAAAGTAGATTTGTGTTCAAAATTTGTTTTTTTCAAAAATATGTATTTTATTTAAATTGCACAAAAAATATGAAATTAATAAATTTAACTATTAACCAAAATGCCAATGAATTAAACATTTATATCACATTATAATCTTAGTTTAGAAAAACTGTAACTAATATTATTGAATCGACAAACAATTCTTAGAGTTTCAGTTTTATATCAACTTGAAAAATAATAAGCAAAATCAGTAAACTATTCGAAAAATCTCTTTCGTCTACATGAACTGTTAAATTCGCTTTTTCAAATGATTTAATTTTTTTCTGATTTTTTAGATATAGAAATGGAAATTGATTCGGAATTTAAAATATAAATTATCTATTGTTACATTTATTTAAAAAGTGCGTTTCATATTTATATGAACACCCCAAATTTTACAAGTTGACGGGTTTTCACTAGGTTGTTGATAAAACCGTTATATCTACAACAGTGTTTCCCAAACTGTGGTACGCGGACCCCTTGGGATCCGTGACATGATGCTCAGGGGTCTGCAAAATGAACTAATTAATTTTATAAAAAATCGTCTGGTTAATATTTTATTTAAATTTAATAAAATAAATCCATATTATTAAAACGACAATTTATTATTGTGCTAAATATATTATTTGCTAAAATCATACTCTGTTTTAAAAATTAAGAGATGTTTTTCTTTTGATTCGCCAATATCAGCAAATACATTCGTAATTCTGAAACCAAGGAGTTATAATATTAAATTTAATTTGATTCAATAATATATATTTTTTATAACTGAACGTGATTTTAATGGATAATAAACCTATCGTAACCGGCGACCACACCGAAAATATTAGCACTATAACACATAGGCAGCAGCGCAATTTATTGTTAGCGGTGCTTCCAAAAGAAGCTCAGGAATTGCTGAGTTTTAATATGAGAAAGTTCGATGGAAGAGATTCACAAGAAGCTGAAAGATGGCTGAAGGATATTGAAGAATGGCTGCCCTTTAATGATTTGCCGTTGGTAAATGCTTTGGATTTATTACTTTCAGAAGAAGGCGGTGAATTATGGAAAGACCATAAAACAGATGCATTAATTGAGGACGAAACACGAGATTGGTTACGTGAAACATTCACGGTGAAGAAGTTCATTCTGGATAGTTTTGTGGAGCTGCCAAATGTTAAAGATGAGAAAGAAAAATTCGCGAATTTTGAAATTTGAGTAAGGGAACTAGTTAACATTGTTTTCGACTCGGAGCTAAGCCGTGATGAAATATTGAACGAATTTTTAACGAAATGGGTACAAAGTACAGGACTCAGGGACTCGTTGGCGTTAAAGACGGATATCAAAAGGGAAGACATGAGAATGCTTGCAAAGGTTTATAAAATCGGGAAACCTCCGTTGACAAGGCGAAAATTGAAGTCAATGGAATTCAAAATAGAAGATTCATCATTTAGAACAAACCCCAAAGTTATGCACAAGCTGTGACAAACAAGTACAATGGACAAAAACATGCCGAGAAAGTTTCAGGAAATTAAAACTGGCTCTTTGAAATGCTCCGGTTCTGGGCTATCCCAGATTAGATCATGTTTTCGTTCTGGACAACGACGCTAGTTTTAATGCAATCCGTGCAGTGTTGAGCCAATTGACGGAGAACGGAGAAGAGACAGTTATAGCTCCAGACATCTAACCGAACACGATAAGGGCTAATGTGTGACGAGAAAGGAACTCTTGGCACTGCATGAATATGTCCTGCATTTTAAACAATATTTGTACGCGCAAAGATTTGTGGCTCGCATGGACCATACGGCCTTAGTTTTTATGAACACTACGAAAAAACCAATAAGCCCACAATTCCTGACCTGGCTGGCAAACTTATCAGAATACGATTTCACATTGCAATGCAGGAAAGGTGAAAATCACAACAATGCTGATGGACTATCCCATATAAAACAAGCTCTTTGCTCGCAATGTGAAACTATACATAGTGAAGCTAAAGAGAAAAAGTATAGAGTGCGATATTTGAATTCCCTACAAGACGGTGATTTAATCAAGACGATCGAAGAAAGGCAGCGTTCTGATTTAGTTATAAAAGAATCAATTGATGCATTGACAGATGGAAATGAAAAATTTTCAAACGTTTTTAAGGGAAGCTATCTGTACAAATTGAGAAAATAGCTGGTAATAACAAATGGACTGTTGATGGTCGAGATAAACAACAACCTGTTGACAATTGTACCTGAGGGATACGTATGTGAATTTATTAAAAATATATATGTCGATCTATGTAATCTTGGAATTAAAAAGATATTTAAATACATGGAGGATAATTTCTACTATCAATCTTTGTACGAAACTATACGGCAATGTATTAACGAATGTGTCGTATGTGCAAAGAGGAAAATTGAACAATCAAGAACGAAAGAAACTCTATTGCCCCGGATTAGTAACAATTTCCTGGATCAAATAGTAGTAGACATCGCACACATGGATAAAGTTGCGTCCAACAAAAGATATCTGGTGGTCATTATAGATAGATTCAGTAAATTGATGAGTTTAAATGCTGTTTCCAAACAGGATGAGCATAATATATTTAAATGCATTCTGCACAATTGGATTTACAGGTTTTGGAAGCCGTCAAGTATCCTGACGGACATGGGAAGAGAATTTCAGAACGCATTTATGAGTAGCAGTTTGGGTCGGTTACAAATCAAACAAGAATTCAGCTCGCCCTACCAACACCAATCAAACGATTTCGTTGAACGTGTGATTCGAACAGTGAGAGACATGATTGCTACTTCATTATAAGGGAAGTGTAAAGAATAAAATTGATTTGAATTATTGCCACGAATCGAGTTTAGCTTAAATGCCAACACACAAGATTCAACAAATTTCTCGACTTTTGAAATTGTTTGCGGACGGAAAGTGAACATCCATTCCGCAGTTGATTGCCATACTAAAACAAGAGATGAGATTATTGCAGAATCCCGGATCAATTCCAGAATGACATCGGAGAAACTAAAAACATCAAAATTCGATCCGAGGTGAAAGATATTTCAAGGAGGAGGAGATGGTACTGGTCAGGGTAGATCCTAACAAAAGGAACAAGAATGATTTTCAATATGAAGGAACATACCAGATCATCAGGTTTATTTCGCCACATCAGGTAGAAATCCAATTTCGTCAATGGGCGCGACAGCATATCGGTATCTCACATGACTTGTGCAACAAAGTACGAAATATTAAATCATTCTCTTAAAAACACTAATGTATTATTCACTTTTTTCACCACTTTGCAGGTAATCTACAGTCATCGTGATTGCTGCGAAACGTGTACAATTTGTTCGTCGTGACTGATATGAACCACTAACTACAGAACACTTTTAACTAAAGGATTCACAATGAAGTTAATGTTTTGATGAGCCATTTCCATCCATGGTACTGGTTTATTTGCACCAATTAGTGGCACAATGAACAGTGGCAAGTATATTGAAACTCTTCAAAATCAGCTCTTTCCCATTTCTCAGCAGTGGTTTGGAAACAATCCATGGGGGCTACTTCAAGATGGTACACCATGCCTCATCTCTCGTATGACAAAACATTTCCTGGTGGAGAATTGAATTGAGTGTGTGACATAGGTTACTTACCTGACATGAACCCTATTGAACACACTTGGAATGTTCTTAAGATGAAGCAATTCAAGAGTAGTAGTCGTAAAACGCTCGAAGAAGTAATTGTCAATACCACTCACCAGTAGATGCATGATGTTGACACAAAGACTGCGTTTATTAATTATGCGCTCTCCATGTCACACAAAGTTCGAGAATTGCATGCCATGATGGGTGGTTATACTCATTATTGAACAATCCACAATATTGGAACTCAGTAGTTGCTTTTTATATTTTTTAGCTTGGTGCAATTATTTTGACCGACACAGTAAATGACATTTAAGGCATAAAAAATAAATAATCACAAATTAATTCATAAATAATCACAAATTAATTCACAAATTAATTCATAAATAATCACAATAATTCATAAATAATCACAAATTAATTCATAAATATTCAAAATTAATTCATAAATAATCACAAATTAATTCATAAATATTTACAAATTAATTCATAAATATTCACAAATTAATTCATAAATATTCACAAATTAATTCATAAATATTCACAAATTAATTCATAAATAATCACAAAAAATTCATAAATAATCACAAATTGATTCATAAATATTCACAAAATAATTCATAAATAATCATAAATTAATTTATAAATATTCACAAATTAATTCATAAATATTCACAAAATAATTCATAAATAATCATAAATTAATTTATAAATATTCACAAATTAATTCATAAATATTCACAAATTAATTCATAAATATTCACAAATTAATTCATAAATATTCACAAATTAATTCATAAATAATCACAAAATAATTCATAAAAAATCACAAATTAATTCATAAATATTCACAAAATAATTCATAAATATTCACAAAATAATCATAAATTAATTTATAAATATTCACAAATTAATTCATAAATAATCACAATAATTCATAAATAATCACAAATTAATTCATAAATAATCACAAATTAATTCATAAATAATCATAAATTAATTTATAAATATTCACAAATTAATTCATAAATATTCACAAAATAATTCATAAATAATCACAAATTAATTCATAAATATTCACAAATTAATTCATAAATATTCACAAATTAATTCATAAATATTCACAAAATAATTCATAAATAATCATAAATTAATTTATAAATATTCACAAATTAATTCATAAATATTCACAAAATAATTCATAAATAATCATAAATTAATTTATAAATATTCACAAATTAATTCATAAATATTCACAAATTAATTCATAAATATTCACAAATTAATTCATAAATATTCACAAAATAATTCATAAATAATCATAAATTAATTTATAAATATTCACAAATTAATTCATAAATATTCACAAAATAATTCATAAATAATCAAAAATTAATTTATAAATATTCACAAATTAATTCATAAATATTCACAAATTAATTCATAAATAATCATAAATTAATTTATAAATATTCACAAATTAATTCATAAATATTCACAAAATAATTCATAAATAATCATAAATTAATTTATAAATATTCACAAATTAATTCATAAATATTCACAAATTAATTCATAAATATTCACAAATTAATTCATAAATATTCACAAAATAATTCATAAATAATCATAAATTAATTTATAAATATTCACAAATTAATTCATAAATATTCACAAAATAATTCATAAATAATCATAAATTAATTTATAAATATTCACAAAGTAATTCATAAATATTCACAAATTAATTCATAAATATTCACAAATTAATTCATAAA
The DNA here is from genome assembly GCA_001938485.1 of Girardia tigrina. NCBI lineage: Eukaryota > Metazoa > Platyhelminthes > Tricladida > Dugesiidae > Girardia > Girardia tigrina. The sequence continues at coordinate 3,984 of MQRK01233910.1, read as the reverse complement.
TATTCACAAAATAATTCATAAATAATCATAAATTAACTTATAAATATTCACAAATTAATTCATAAATATTCACAAAATAATTCATAAATAATCATAAATTAATTTATAAATATTCACAAATTAATTCATAAATATTCACAAAATAATTCATAAATAATCACTAATTAATTCATAAATAATCACAAATTAATTCATAAATAAACATAAATTAATTCATAAATAATCACAATAATTCATAAATAATCACAAATTAATTCATAAATAATCACAAATTAATTCATAAATAATCACAATAATTCATAAATAATCACAAATTAATTAATAAATATTCAAAAATTAATTCATATTCACAAATTAATTCATAAATAATCACAAATTAATTCATAAAAAATCACAAATTAATTCATAAATATTCACAAATTAATAAGATATCGCACCGGGACGCTTTTATCTCTCTCGTAATTTGGTTCTTTCGTGCCGAAAGTGTAACTGTTCAACGGGTACCTGCAGACCGTTCACAAGTTTTTGTACATCAGATTTGTTTTCTATTTACATTTAAATAGTCTTACAAAGTAATCGTTTTTTCTACGGCGACATTAAAAAATTTATCTTTAGGCCATCCGCCATTCTGATTTTTTGAAAAACAATTTTTATTTAGTTTATTTAAACAACTCGCTAAATTATTTATTAATTTTCTTGAATAAAGAAAATACGAATAAACAATAATTTTTACATTTATTTTCAATTTCACAATTGTGAAATTTTTCTTTTGGAAAAAAAATAAATTAAGCTATACACATTATTTATTTTATTAACAATAAAAATTCGATCACATTTTAAAATGCCTACGTGGCATTTCTAATCGGGAATAGGTGTATTAACTTCAAACGACAGTAAAAATGGAAATTACCCATTGATATCGACCCGAATACATGACATCGTCTTGTCTCTAATTTTATTATCGTATTTTATTAATCGAATATTCCATATAACACCGGATTGTATATGATTTTCTTCTCAACCATCGCCCTTGTGGTGGAATCAAACACACAAAACACTTTTTCTTCGTATTTGTCCGATGAAATTGGAAAATTGGTAAACACAGTAAATTATAAGCGATAATAAAAATGGTATCGAATTAATTTAATGTGTTAATTGAAAATGTTTAATTAAAATTTCGTTAACTATTATTGTTTGAATAATATATAGGAAATGAATTGATGGCTTTTTATACTTTTGTGTTTGTTAGATATTAAAAATTAATCATTACTGTGAGGATAATTAGGGTAACCAGACAATTCGACACAAATTTTTTAATTCGACACATTTATTAATTCGACATATTTTTCATTCGACACAGTAAAAGTTAATTTTTAACATTTTATTCATTGCAAATTAGCTAGCCAACGCAAGTATTTCAGTTTATCATCATTCGATGCATTCAAATTGTATTCTTGCACATCCATTGCAATAGCCTCACTCAATGATACATATTTTTTCTTTACAACCTCAGGGTGACCTGACAGAGCATTTGCCAAAGTCAGTCTGTTACAAGCTCTTTCAAGTCCAACAAGCAAGGTCCAAATACTGGGGTGGCTGCATTGAAATATGGCATTAAGAACATTGTGGAAACCTTCGCAACAATTTGTAATTTTTGGTTTCTGCTCACCAGCAGATTCGAAATGGTTCCAGCATTTTATTGGAAACTGAGGAGCTCTACCAAGAGCACCCTCAATATATGTTGATAAAAAATGTATGACAATTTCATTGTACCTATCCTCATCAGGGAATGTTGCAGTAAGAATATCAAAAGCATTCCTGACATCAGTATCAGGCACAAAAGCCAAAGCACAAAGTGATTTTAGCCGAAGTTTGATGTCAATGTTGCTCTCATATTCATTCTTTAATCCAAGTGTTGACTTTTCTAATAAAACTTTGACAAAGATGAAAGTAGCAACCTCAAACATCTACATCGGGAAATGCGACTTTTGCTGTATTCATACATGCCTTTTCAAAATCAACCAAGATTTTAGTTGGTGACAACTGCGGTAGTAGTATTTTAAAAATTTGAAACAACGTGTGTTAAGTTTTTGTATCCTTTTTTTTGCAAAAGAAAGTAAATGCAAAGTGGATATGATGTGCCTCTTTGAGAATACCAAGTATAAAGCAGATAAAATATGTCAGGTGACTCGTCGAATATTCCATCACCATAAATGGTGTCATTGCAAAGTTTAAGTAATAGGTCTCTGTCACCAAATGCCAAAACTCTGTTAGGATCGTTAGGCCTTCTTCATGGCAACTTTCATTTTATTTTGAGCAATGTTTGCTACAACCTTCTGAGGGTAGGAATCATGTGAATGATTACATGGAAGGGACACAATAGTATTATGGTCATCAGCTGTCTTAAGGAAAGCATGTCATCTTGAACTTTGATGCAGTCTGCATCTCCAATTTATGACTCCATTATTAGTGCGAAATTAAGAGTAATCAAACCCTAGATAAATTAGGACCAAATTACCTCTCTCAGTAGTATTGATTTCCATAGTGAACAGATACACCATAATTAAAAATTTGAAAAGCTCTACATAATATAAATAATTAAACAAATATTCTATTTTTAATACCTTAAATAAAACATATTTTTTCTTAAAAAAATGATTTGTTTCATAATAAATTGATTTTTTTGAGTATATAAAATATATAAAAATTGCAATCTATGTTCAAAATAATATGGCATGCTGAATTGTAAACGAATGAATTTTTAAAATATTAGTTCATATTAAATTGATATTTTTATATTAAATTAATATTTTTATATTAAATACATATTTTATATTAAATACATATTTTTCATATTAAATACATATTTTTTCAAAAAATTGATTTTTTTCATATTAAATTGATATTTTTATATTAAATACATATTTTCATATTAAATACATATTTTTATATTAAATACATATTTTTTTCATAAAAATTGATACTTTTTCATATTAAATACAGTTAAACTCATTAGTCTAACTAAAAATATAGTTATTGAAAATGTCGTGTTTCAAAAAATGTGTAGTAATAATGAAAATATTTCATTTTAGTTATTGGTCAAATTAAAAAAAGTTTTGAATTAAAAAAACTAGTCGAAATTTAAAAATGTCGAAATAAAATATTTGTCCCATTAAAAAAATGTGTCGAATTAAAAAATTTGTGTCGATTTGTCTTGTGTCGAATAGTACGTGTGTCGAATTGTCTTGTGTCGAATTGTCATGGAACCGATAATTATAAGTATTTTTATATATATAAGTATATGTATATAAGTATTTTTAATAACATATTTCTATTTATAATTATGAGTGTTTAATTTAAATTTTTTTTGCAAAATGTTTATTGAAAACACAGTGATTTGTTACAATTTAGTTTTAGTGCTTTACGGCACATTTTCTGAGTGGAAGGTGAAGTGGGGCAAAGAAGAAAAAGAGAGAAGGGCTCCTAATTATCAGCACTGGAACTTTGCGGAGCAGGAGAGCAGACCAGCACTCGTGGGCCCACAATTGCAAGCGTTCATCTTCTTCTATTTTCAAAGCAAAAACACAGAATACAGCAATCGTGATGCCAAACAAACTGAGTTATAGAACTTGGGATCCAACATACATAAAAAACTCTCACCTCTGCCATACATAGCAGTTCAACTCAAGTGAACACACTTAAGCTGGGTCATTTTATCTAACACAAACATTCAAAATCTTGATCCCAATACTAATATGAATCCTCAGAATGTTGAACATACAACTACCATAACCCGTGATCCTCTCCAAACACAGAGTCAGAATCACACTCATCAAAAATGGGCCCTTCTTGAAGGGCTTCGAATCCGGCATTTGGATCGTGCATCACATCTTCATGTTTGTGTGTGCTCTGTTCTCGAGGGTCCTGAAAGGCTTCCCATTGACGGCAGGACCAACGAATGTTGGACTCAACGCAAGCATTGGC
>MQRK01233907.1:30470-42401 GCA_001938485.1 Girardia tigrina | reverse complement strand
ATGTCTAGATTCTAATAAAACACTCACTACAGTGAATAATCAATAAAATCTATTCTTAGTAACTACGTCAGCGTTAGTGAAGCAGTGAGTGACTTGGGCTTTTATAATATATATATATTGTGTTTTGTTTTTTTTTCATTTCTGTTCTCAATTATTTATGAATTATTTTCACTTTTATTTCTCTTGGATTTCATAAGTAATGTTCCTATTTAATAGATACAAAAAATATTAAATTATTAAAATTATTATATTGTAATTTTCTCCTAAATATTTATTTATTATTTATATAATAGAATGAAATGGTTTCCATATCTGTTTTTGATCATAAATTTTTGGAAAACAGTCGATTAAAGAATAAATGTTCAAGAGTTAAAGTAATTTATTACTTGCCACACAAAAAATTTTAATCTTTAATTCGGTGGCTCACATCTTTCCATTATTTAATTGCTTTTTTTCCTCGTTAATCATACTCAAATAACACTTTGAAATTTGTACAAAATAATTGGAAATAAGTTTTGTAAGAAATTTATTTTACAAGAAAAAATATAAATATCAAAATATTTAAAATGGAAAAGAAAATTTAAGAAAATAAATAAACTAATTTATTGTACAAATAATATCCAATTTGTATTTAAAAAAAATAATTTGAAATTATAGAGAATCCACAGAATAAAATATTAAAAATCAGAACAAAACTTAATTAGATAAAAATTCAAAAATTTTATGAGGAAATTTGATAAAGGAAATCTGAAGGGGAAATAATAGTTATAGAAGAATGAGTCTGAAGAAGAGAAAACATATTTGATTTAAAAAAAAGAAAAGAAAAAAGAATATTCAGAACTAATCTTATTGAGCTTATTTTTAAGATTTCCTTGCAAGTTCAATTAAAAGAAATAGGAGAAGTTGAATTGCATAAATCAAATATTTAAATTTTCACAAAGTCACCTCATCAATTTATCCTTCACTGAAGAAATAAAAAGAGAAAATAAATTTAGGTGGACCAAAAAACATTTTTTATAAAGTTTTTTCATATCTAGATTTCTTATTTATATATTATATGTGTTTAGGAATGCTACATTTGACAATCATTTCAAGAAGAGATATCATGAATGTGCGAAGAGAGAACTATAATCTATTTATTGCTGCATTAAACAAAAATGGTTATAAAATAACTGGAATTTATTCTCTTCTGGTGAAAGCCTGGGAGCAGGAAAAACTTTTGTCTTTATGATGAGTGCAAGAAATCTTTACAGAGTATGCACGTAAAGTGATAGAAGAATTTGAAAAAAAAGAAGGACCAGGAAGGCCTATAGACATCAGAACTGAGAAGAACATTAGGAAGGTGAAGTAGGCTGTTGAACAAGACCAGACGGTAAGCCTAAATTCTCTGTATGAAATTCTCTGTATGTAGAAGAAATATCCCGATCGACATACCAATGAATTATTCATAATGATTTGGCGTTGCACAGTATTTGCACTTGATGAGTACCTTACACACTTTATACAAATCAAAGGAATCAGCAAGTAAAAGGCGCTCAGAGAATCATGAATGAACTTCATGGCAGCGTTGTTGTGATTGATAAAAAGTGATTATACACCAATCCAATGCCTTCGAAAGACGTTTCTTGAGCATGGGTAGAACCTGAAGGAGAAAGACCCCAATGAGCTCGCAGAATCATTGCAAATACAAAATTGCAGAATCATTGTGGCTTAGAACTTCCGTAGGAATTATTATTTTGAAGTGTTTTGGCATGGGAGAACCATCAACACTCACAGATACGTGGAATTCTTAGATAATATGAAGCAAATTCAACGTCATGGAAACCTTACCATAATGCATAACAACGCTCGATCCCATGCAGCAAATATGATAGAGATTTTCTTTTGGCAGAATGTAATTATGCTCATTCCGCAACTACCATACCCTCCTGGTATGACCTTGATGGATCGATATATATTCAGGAACATGGAATTCCAGAGAAGAGAAGGGACGTTTTATTCAGTTGTAAAAATGAAAATATTTTTTACCGAGTTCTTGGCTGAGCAAATACATTACAAGATAGTCCATGTGATGGTCCGCCAACGAGATAATCTCCAAAGCATTATTTTATGTGGTATTGAATATTTGTAACAATTTGAACTCATTATCAATTCGTTTCTCAATAATTTTTTTAATGTTTTTGTCTCATTTTAATATTGGTTAATTATCTGCATCATGTTATTATAATATTATTGTAAATCATTTCTAACCATTAAATGTTTTAAATTATTTATCCTATTTAATGTAATAGTAAATTTTTACGATTTCAGCTCGAATACCCTTAGGTAGAGTAACCGTTGAAAAATGATTTATATAAAATTCTTGAAGGCTGGTTCTGTCCCGCGATTCATCGTAGTCAGAATAAGTCTCCGGCTTTGGAGTATAAGGGTGACAACGAAACCCGAAAAACTTCATACCGGAGAGCAGATTTGAAATCAAACTGCTATCTTTCTCGACTGCTTACGTAGAATAAGAATAAATAACGAGAAAACAACTCATATCTCTCTCTTAATAATAATCTTTCCAGATGTTTCAACAAATCGAATTAGAAAAAGCTACGATAGCCATCGAGCGTCTCCAACAAGAGAAAAATTTATTGAAAAAGGGCAGAGCAGCAGATCGCAGAGAAATACTGAATTTACGCGACAATGTAGAGTGTTTATCCGCAAGTCTAAGAGCAGTGAAAGATGCTTCTGTCGAGCCCAAAGAATACACACATGTAGTAAAGCGGGGCGTCATGATGGAGAATCGGATCCGTGAGTTAGAGCGGCTCTATTATGAGCTATTGCAGTTGCAAATGCGACAAAAGATGAGAGCTGAGGAAGGAAAGGAGTTGCGCACCTTGGGAACGCAATGGTCGATCGCCGATTACAGAGGTGAGGGTTATTTAAAACGACGTCAACGACAGAGGCTTCGTATAAGCATCGACAACTTCGTAAAATGTTTTAATAAATAATTTTTTATTTTTGATTTATATGAGTTGTTATTTCGGTATTTTAAAATATGACAAGCATCAAATAGTTAAAATCAGTTAGCATCACTTTCTTCATCTTAACACTACGTCTTAACACTAAAATCACACACATGAACGGAGGATGTGCGTCAGGTATTCGAGTATACACGTTTTTAAATAAATTCGTAATGAATAAAATAATAAAAGATGGATTGTTTACATAATCTTTCATACTTGCTAGGGGGCATAACACACTAACATAAAACATACAATATCACATCCGGGGGTCAATACATTAATACAAATTATATTCAATCATAACATCACATCATACCCATTAGAGCTTATCTGGCCTATCTGGTCTTAAACCTGTGTAGGTCTTCAACCTGGAAGGTCCTCAACACATATCACTGCTTGCAAATGATATGGGGGTTGAGAGGTAAATTGTGGTCTTAGTTATAAGGGGTTAAGAGATAAAATACACACGCAGAGATTACATTAATATAACAAGATCTTATGGTTGGTTACCGATAACCTGGGGGCTCAAAGCCAAATAATTCAGTTCCCAAAATATGTTCACATGTTTTTGAAAACACAGAACCACAATAGATATTCCAAAGCTTGATTCGTCAGTAAGGCACATGACTTTTGTCTTAGTATCACTTATTGTCAATCCAAACTCCATAAATGTGCTCCTTGGTATATCCAGGTTTTTACAGGCTCAATCAATATCCTAGTCGATGATATAGAGGTCATCTGTATATGCAAGTCTGTTCACTTGAAATTCAGTGCCTTGCTCATCGATCAGAGTGACGCCTCCCCGAATCCTTTCAGTATAGCCGTTTTGATCACTTCATAGAAGACAAAGTTGAATAAACTAGGACCCATTACAGATCCCTGTCTAACACCTCTTTCCATGGGAAAACTACTGTTTCCTACAGTCGCAATCAAATTCTTATGAAATTCTTTGATAAGACAGAGAATCTTGTCGGTTAAAGCGAATCTTATCAGGCAAGCCCACAGAACTTCGCACGGGACACTGTCAAATGCCTTTTTCAAATCAATGAAGATCCGATATACCTTCTGGTTCCTGTATCGACCTTCTTCCTGTATACACCTGAGTATACTAATGGCCTGCAACGTACCTCTTTTCGGCCTAAAACCAAATTGCCAGGGATCTAGTCTTTCTTCCATCACCGGTAAGATACCTCTATAGTTATTCGGGTCGAATCTTGTACCTTTTCCTTTGAATAATTTCACCACTTTAGCACTCCTCTAAGTCGGTGGAAATTCATGAACATTGTTCCATATCAGTTCAAAATCAAGCTTCAGTTTGTCAGCGAGTGGTTGCCCACCCCACTTCAGAACTTCAGCAATCACTTCATTCGATCCGGGTGCCTTCCCATTACTCAGTTGCGATATAGCAAACTTTATTTCAGCCTCGTCAGGAGAGTCAACACTAACGCAGCATTCTCCAGGGTATCGAGTCATATCTGCACACTGGACGAGCGGGCGAGCTTCGAAAAGCTTTTGATAGTGACCAGCCATGAGCTCATTGGATACAGAAGACACCAGTGTAAACAGCGTGTGTACCTTTGTATCTGGATTCCCTAAGATTCGCAGTTCAAGATAGTCCGTTCCATTTTTCTTGAAATTACCGGCGTTTATGGACTCTTCAATCGCATTGCTGAGATTAATCATCCTTTCTAGCTTCCATTTCCTAATGGAATTTCTTACCTTGTTCCGCTCTGCTCTCCAGTGTTGGAGATTCTCAGGGGAAGGGTGCAATGTCCATTTCAGCCTTTTATGATTTCTTTGATTGATGAGCTGACATATTTCAGTTTTATGTTCATGTAACGAATTTCCTTTCAGAGGGGGGCCTTATACCTTCCGGTATCTGTCCAGTAATATTGTAATTACATTCTCGGTATTATGCCATCCGGGTTCAGTATCAACAATGATATGTTGAAGTTGGACTGACAAATATTCTCGGTCCTTGATAACATGATCTTTCTGAACGTTTTTAGGCAGTCCAGTTTTAGGTTTCCAAGCCATCCGTGCTGTTTTATATCTTTTCAGATACATAACTACGCAATCGGGATCAGAGTCGCAGTCATAAGGATGTTTGCATTGAACATCTTTAACTTTACCCACACTTTAAATTTCTCTCTCCCTGCTCGCTCTGATTGGATGAACAACGACCAATCAGAGCCAGCTATTTCATTTTAAAAAGTAACCTTTTATTTTTGGTATTTAGAAATCAATTTTAATACTTTGAATAAAAAAATCTAATATCTCATCCATGATCACAACAGACCAAATCAAGATTTTTCGAGATCATATACACTATTCCCATTATATATTTAGAGTCTTAAACATCAAGAATAAACATTGTTTTATTTTAAAGTATCGAAAATTCATTAATAAAATATTTTTGTAATCGTTTTCACAAAAAAATAATGACTTTTTTAAAAAAATGATTATTTTCTGAAAGTTTTATTTTTTTTGTTTTATGGTATCAAAATTTTCAGATCTTTTTTCTGTATTTAAACAAGTCTTAGTTTCAGTTTTATTTGCAATTGTCATGAGCCAAACTTAATTCAATGATAAGAATCAAAAAAGGTTTGTTAAAAATAATCATTTTCAGCCATAGTATCCTACATAAAGGAACTGTCCAGGAACATTAAATTAAATTATGATCTCATCAAAAATACCATTGATTTTAGTATAACATGTACGTTTGTAATTTGTATGTTTTGAAGCGGAAACAAACTTATTGAATCAATTCGAGAGTTACTGTTATAATATGGTTATAAGAACCTACTGATTAATAAAATCGAAGATTAGATACAAAGATAAGTGAAATAGACTCTTAAGTTTTAAATACACAACAATACATAATATTATTATTACTGTTAATAAAAAAATTAATAGAGAAGAGATACTAGTATTTTGTCATCCAGTCTTAAAATGTTTCCAAATCTTTATTTTTAAATGTTTAGACTCTATTAAGGCACTTTGTTATTTAAATTTTCCTGTACTTTAATATTAATATTAAAATAATATTTTTATTTTCATAAAAATATTTAATTTAATTAAACATCCGTTCTCCATAATTAGAGAGTCTAACGCGACGCCACCAGTGGTAAAGATAACCTGATGTTGCTTTTGAAGCAAATGTGATTCATCCCAACCCCCCGTAGACGAGCTTGCTCTGTATGGGTTCTATAATTTGATACTTAAGAATTTCTCAAGTCACATATTTGAATTATTCATTTTATTTTAATTAAAAGTGTTTTATACAAACAGAATTTAATTTCTTTTTAATAATATCGAAATTTCAGTTTATGTATTACTTTATTAAACAAGTAATGAATTTTTTACTTCCCACATTAAAGTTTATAACGATTATTATCTCTTTTTTACGGTTTGTAGTCATTTTATATTTTTTAAATTATTTAGGTCAAAGTTATTAGGTTGTTGAAAGAATGACAGATTTTCAACATGAAAATAATGAATTACAATAATGTATTAAAATCAACATTCCAACTTATAATGGTAAGATGTTGATAATTTTTTAATTTTCAAAAAGACAGTGATTCATGAAACAATCGTGTTATTTAAAATTTCAAATTATAATTGAAATAAAAAAATATTAGAAATTAAAAATGTAAAAAGAAAAAAGAAAATTTGTGTAAATACAAATTTTTAGCTTTTGTATTTTTAATATATTTTGGAAATTTTGACTTGCCTTGTTTTAGAAAATAGAAGTAGATAATCAATATAACAATAATATTTTCATTTAGTATAATTATTTTCTTGCAACTTTTTGATCAGGTAGTTTATTGTAGTGTTTTAAGGATTGTCTTTTAAGAGAATAAATTAGTCGATTTCATAAGGATCTCAATGATGATGTTTCTGTACTGTACGACCTTGTTTCAGATACTAGGAAATTTACCATATTGTAATTTAACATTCTCAAGTACTATTTGAGCAGTATAAGAAAAGGTTTCGCAGCAGTGACAACTGCCCTCCTAGAATCCTGCAGGGACAGAAAGAGACGGCTGTCCCCCTGAAAAATCATTTTTGCCCCATTAAAAAATCATTTTCATAAATGGCTTTATATTCATCATATAATTGTAATTGTTATTTTTTTTCTTTAACCTTTTCCTGCTGCATGAAAAATCAACATCTATTTTTTGTGATTTAAAAATCGAAATATGATGTATAGTCATTTTATCATCCCCTTAAAATTAATATAAAACCCAACGAACGTTTTTCAAATGCGTACGCGAGGTTTTCAATTTGTTCAGTATACTTCCCAAAAAACAGGAAAGGGTTAATATTTTCTTTCTTTTCTGATGATTTTACTCCATTGAGCTCATTTGATGATTTATGAGACAGAAAGGCTTTTTATTGACATGAAGTATATTTTATCAATAATAATAGATAATGTTGTCAGAAATTTACTAAATGATATTGCATTGCAAACAAAAATTTTCATTATTTTCATGTACATTTTTATTTTTAGAAATTATAATATGTCATATGATTAAGTAGATTTAAATACTTGCTAGGCATATAAGCTTCGCATAATTATCCGCTGTCTCCTTCCTGCTTTGTACATCATCATAATTCATAAGAGACGTCAATTATCAATTGACAATGAATCAGATAATGAGGAGTTCCCAATGCCTCCACTATTGACAGAAAGACTTAAAATTGGAGAAAGCAGTCCCATAACTGGTCAACCTGTTGGTAAAGGTATTCTGAGACAGAAAAAGCCATCACATGCTCCTGGCCAACATCCAACTCAAAAACCATCTCAAAAATCAATTGTTCACAACACACAACGTCCAATTTCTCTGGTAGCTACAGAGGAATTTGAAGAGCAAAATGATGAAAATTGTGATGACACTGTTGAGGCTATTGAGGAATACCAAATGGCTCATGTATTACCACAAGTGAAATAGAGGTCGACAGTGATGATGGTGAGATAAATTTCATAAATCATCTTCGTATCATAGTGATATTCATTCAAAAGTGGGTGTTATTTACAGTAGAGAACCAATTCCAGATCGAAGAAGAAATATAAACATTCTCACTCAACGTCCAAGATTTTTAGTAAGTATGAGCTCTCCATTAGATTCATAACACTTTTTTTACCTGAAGAAATCAAACGTACAATCCTCATGCACACTAATAGAAAAGCAGCTATTCTACGTCACCAATTTTCTACTCATTTTAACATTTGTTCTCCTCTCCACATGGCTAATTTTACATTTGTTGAACTGATGGCTGGAATTGGAATTTTATTACGAGCTGGTAAAGATTGAGATAATAGAACAGATTTGAATGAGTTGTGGAATCATAAAGAAGGTCGACCTTTTTTCAACGCTTGTATATCATCTAAACGATTCAAGTTTTTATTGCAGTCAATGCGGTTTGATAATACTTTGACAAGAAATGATCGGATTGTTTCAAACAAATTAGCTGCTTTTTCTGAAATCTGGATGCTATTCAACAATGTTTTGCGAAAATACTTTGTACCTGAGTGTGACATAACATGTGAAAAACAATTAAGTGGTTTTAGAGGTAAGACACCAGGATGGACGTACATGCCAAAAAAAACCTGGTAAATATGGCGTGAAGATATTTTGGGCTGCAGAATCAAACACTGGCTTTTCTTTAAATGCTATTATTTATGGTGGAAGAAATAGCACCAACCAGTAGAAAAATCTCGCCCATGATATTGTGATGGACTTAATGAGTTCATTCTTCGGCATTGGTAGAAATGCCATTTTACAAGCCATCAACTTGTTGTATCTTTGCTATCAAAAAGCCTGACATTATAGGCACTATATGTCATCATCGTAAAGAAGTCGTTGAGTGTTTAAAAACATCTCTCAGAAAGACAGTAAATAGCAGTGATTTTCTCTTTGATTACAAGCATGGAATTTGTCTGGCAGAGTATATTCCTAAGAAAAATAGAAGCGTTCTTCTCCTGAGCTCCTCTCATTCTAAGGCTGATACTGCGAATGAAGAATACTCCTTCAAGCCAATTATGATTCTTGATTACAATCGCACAAAAGGTGGTGTGGATACTTTGAATCAAAATGTTCAAGAATTTTCCTATCAACACAAGACTTTTAGGTGGTCATTAATGTTATTTTATAATCTTTTAAATGTTGCCACCAATAATGCCTTCATTCTGGCTGTCAAAAGTGGTTATGAGAAATCAAGAAGACAGTTTTTATCTGATCTCACTATTGGCTTAGCTCATAAACATGTTGTCAGACGATATGAGCTTAACTGTAAATATTTGCCTCGTCACACTACATCAGCAATTGAAATATTGTTTGATGTTCAACAAAAAATAAATGAGTCTCCAGTGCAATCACAAAGTATAGTACATAGATGTTTTCAATGTGGAAAGCACATGAGAAGTCAATGCAATATGTGTACGAAACATATCTGTAATGAACATCGTGTTTTGGTGAAATATTCTCATTGTCATGATTGCACTGTAAAATTGAATTAACTATAATGAACTTTCGTTGAATATATATAGTTTTTATTTCGTTTACTGTGTTAATTATAATATCATGAATTCATATTTCTTAAATAACAGATATACTTTGGATCAAAATGTTCAAGAATTTTCCTGTCAACACAAGACTTTTAGGTGACCATTATCTTGGTTAACACGGGCCCTTTAACGCAATATTAAAAACCCTGCCCCGTTGAGGGTTAAACTAATTTATCATTAAATGTTTACTGTTAGTAGATTTTTTGTTTGAAGAATTTACATTGTTATCTAAGAGGAATGCTTTTTAATGTTGTCTGCCTTATGGCAATATATACTGTTTAGAATGATGCCATAGGCACCTGCAGGATTTTTTCCAAGGGGAGGGCAAAATAAAAACTTTTCTTAGGTAGAATTTTTTTAAGGGGGGAGGGAAATTTTAAAACTTCTACAGGGTAGAATTTTTTTTAAATATCAATTTATTTAATTTCCTTCTCATCAATTTCGAAATCATAAAAGCATAAATCACATTAATAAACCACAGCTTACACAATAAACAACATTAAAAAGAAAATATTCAAATTGATATTTATCAGAACACGCATTTTTTTAAATGTTTTATTTACAACCACAAATTATTCTGTGAAAAGAAATTGCAACCTTCTCTTTTCTAACGCAAACCGATTAAGAACATTTATAAAATATTGTTCTTGCATTTTGTCTATTATTTGACGATGGATACTCTTCTTGCAAAGGCCATTCAGTCTATTCTCTACCATAGTTTACCGTAACCAGGTTTTAAACCTGTGTAGAGTACTAAATGACCTCTCTACTGTACAAGTAATAGCTGGAAGTGTCAATACCAGAGTAAGGGCCAAAGAAACAGAAGGATAAAATACTGACAAATGCGGTATTAAATCTAAGAAACTCAGATTTTGAATCTCATTTATGGGTTTATCGTTGCAATATGCAAAACAAAATGTAGCATCTGCTGTGAAATTTAGTTTACTATTTATATTTTGTTTTTTGTACACATTTAATATTTAATTCCAGGGGGGCAAGTCAGCCCCTTGCCCCCCTTCTGGGCGCCTATGAATGATGTCGTCCTATCCAGGTGGTTGATTGATGTTTTTAATTCATATAATTCGAAAGTAATGTAATTTCAGTAAAAATTTTAAATATTTAATACTTGCATTTTAAGTAACTAAATTTAAATAACTACTATTTTGTAAAAAAAATACATAACATATTTTTATGGAAAATTTATTTTAATTTAACTTTTTTCCTTTGATCTGAGAAAGTAGAGTCAATGTTGATTCACATCTAAAGGAGAATTTCGTTTTATGGTTATATTCTATGAACGGATCACCGTCTCCGCTGAACAATAACTTTAAGTCTACTTGCTAACATTCGTCCGATGTCGTTTCTTTTTGTCGCCAGTTTTCCTTCATCGGAAAGCATTTATTATTTTTTGTTTAAAATTACTGCGATTTAACCATAAATTAAATGAAATAGAATATAATACACCTTTTAGCCATTTGAGATAGCTCGAAACCATTTCTTACTATCTTCTATGTGCTCAAGATTTGACTCGTTTAAAGATTATGGAAATTTATTTTTCGGTTTTTCAATTTTGAGTTTTCGAATAAAAATTCTAAGTTAAATATAATTTTTACGGAATTTAAGTTAAATTCTATTTGTATTGTAAATATTTTCATTATTTCTGTTTATAATCCAAATGATCATTTCATCTGCTTGCGCAAGACGGTGTCAAATCAATTTGTCAGACTTGAATTCTTATTGAAATCTTTGTCGTTATGAATGGCAATATCGATATTTGGCTCGAGCTTTATGATTCTATGTGAATTTTTAAAATTCACTTTTTTATTATCCAGTTGAAATTTTGTACGATATTATTAGTATTCGAATTTTTTCACGATATTATTAATCGAAATTATTTGTC
This sequence comes from Girardia tigrina, assembly GCA_001938485.1. Classification (NCBI taxonomy): domain Eukaryota; kingdom Metazoa; phylum Platyhelminthes; order Tricladida; family Dugesiidae; genus Girardia; species Girardia tigrina. Next base: position 30,919 of record MQRK01233907.1, on the reverse strand, counting down.
AATATCGTAAAACGAAAATATTTCGAAGAAATATTGTTGCATTGATCAAGTTTTTTGGCAATTTTATTGCGAATTGTATCGAATTTTGATTTAAGGATTTATTGAAACAGAATTATGAAGATATTTGCTTTAGTTTTTTAACTCCAAATTCATGCCTTTACACATCAAATTCATTTTTTGGAATTTCAAATTCATATATTTAAGAAATTTAATTTTTTTATTTTGAAAACATTAGTTTAGATTCAATGTTAGTCACAAAATTAAAAAATTTAAATTAAATTATTTTTGTAGAGCCCTACTAATTTTTGTTTGTTTCTGATGTGTGTATACTCTATGTATTTTGTGCTTGCGGAAAGTATTTGGAGAAGTGTCTCGATTTTGCCGGCCCATTAGTCAAAAAGAGAAAATATGGAAGACCAAAATCATATCGAAAGTTTTGAATCCATAAT
>MQRK01233906.1:0-24918 GCA_001938485.1 Girardia tigrina | reverse complement strand
ATATATATATATATATATATATATATATATAAATTGAGCCTAATAATGTGTGTTTTAAATTGCATGTCATGTGAATGAGCAGACATTTTAAAAATTTAAAAAAGGAGCGGTAGCATGCATGTAAAATTGTTTTTAAAGAAATAAAAGTTATTATTAAAAGAAACTTTTTTCGACATTGCAAGTCTATCGTTAGGTTTTTGTTTATCTATTCTCAACGGTTAAATTCTGCTTTTTGGTATTGATGAATTACGGAAAGAAAACAATGTCCTAGCTCACGCTTCTTATAATCCGAATGTTTATTACGGTGAGGATAATCGGGCAAATAGAAAAGTGTCAAGAAGATACCAAAAGAATAAGTCAAACGGTTCTTCTGATTACCAGAAATCATGATTGTGCCACATTTTGGCCACCAAGAATGACGGTTGCAGTAGAACTTCTTTTAGCCACGATTCCCCTCACAAACAATTTCTTTTAAAACATCTAATATCGGCTTCTTATCACCATTAGTTTAAAAACCTTTTCAATCCAGTTACACGGACTATGTATGTCTCTCTATTGTAACATTGTGTTCGTAGATGTCATCTTCTTTGACAGTGGCTACACTTAACGTTTGGACATTCTCTTTGAACATTACCTATTTTAATAATTAACCTTTTTTAAAAAGTTTAATCTAAGTTCATTACAACAAAATTGCGATGGTAGAAATTATCGAAAGTTGTACAAATTAGAAGCATCTTGATCACGAATGGGTCTAATAAAGTAATATACAATACGAAATTTTTTGATGTTTTAATTTGAATAATGATTACTATATGAATTCTTTCTTCACAATTCTTTCTTTACGTGGAAATAAGAAATTTAAACAAGACAAATTGAACACATTAAACAAAGTAAAGAAATTTTATTCATGGATTCATGGAGACCCTACTCAAGTTATATTTACATAAAATTACCATTGTAATTAACGTCGTTATTAGTAACTTAATTATTCGTAGTAGCACGATTTTTTATTCAAAGTAAACTTCACTAAATATTTAACGAAATTGGGCCTATTTTTGATACCGGCCTTAAGTGTAACTGACATGGTTCTAGATATTAATTTTGTTTCGGAAAATAAAATGAAGAGTATGAGGAGTTAGTCGAAATTCCATCTCGCCAAATAATTTGTTTAGAAATTTCAAATTTAATATTATAATTTCAAAAATTAAAAAAAACAAACTAAATTCGAAAATTTCAAAAACATAAAAGATTTATAAGGAAAAGGGCAATTTAAAATTACAAAATAATAAAGTATTTCTAATTTAACTTTTTTCAAAAAAAAAAATAAAAATTAATATATATTAATTTAAAAAATAGTCAATAAAAACTAATGTACATTCAATCAAAATATTGTCATAACAGTCTAAAAATTAAAATAGGTATTTTAAAAAGTACTAAAAAAATAATTCAAAAATCCAAAAAAATTAAATAAATATTTTTTTAAATTCCACATAAAATAAATGTAAACACATAAAATATTAATTTAACATAATATGGAATAATAGAATTAAAATAATTTTATAAAATTAAAAAAAGAAGAACAAGGATTAACTAAATATATAAAATTTGTGAAATGAATATCATTCTTAGAGAGGTAACATCAAATGAACTACAAATGATTCCTTAAAAATATATAATTATATTATTTATTATTCAAATAATATATTTAAAACAAATTATATATTATTACTAATTTCTTCTGTAATATGAATAAATTCAATAATTTCAAATTCCAAATTAAAAATTCATCAGTTCCAATTTGAATTCTAAAATATATTTGTTTACTGCCGGTCAATCATAACCGGCTTGGTCATTAATAGAGGTGTAAAAATTCAGTGGTTCTAGTGTTAGATTCTGGCAAGAAAACCAAGAAAAAAATCAAATTATATTTTCGTGTTAGATTTTATTGGTAAATTCTATCGAAAATAAAGTGGAAATGAATACAAAAACTATGAATACTTGTTACTGGAACATCATTCCGAATTATTAAAGTGTGTCAATGATTGGAAAATATTATCTTATAATTTTTATATTCAGCAACAGTTAATATATTTTAAATGTCACGAAAAATTTCTCCATTTACCACTTAATTTTTGAATTAGAAAAAAAGTATAAAAGCAATATATTCATTTAAATATAATATAGTATAAATTCCATATTCTGTATAATTATGTTGCAGGTAGTTTTGTCCTAATGAATTTATTAGCGATAATAATAATTTAAATTACATAATGAAATATTTATTTATTTATATACAGTATTTTTCCGTGTTTAAGATCTCCCCGTGTATAAGATCCCCCTTACTTTTGGGTGTGCATTTTTTGAAAAAAAGTTCAAAAAAGTCCGTTAATTCATTCTAGAAAATAAATTGAAATATTTTGTGTTGCAGAAATATTTCAAATATTTAATAATTTTTGAAAATTCGTGTTAAATGTTCATTAAATTTTGACAAAAAAGGGGGTCTTATACACGGAAAATACGGTAAATAACAAGAAAATATTTTGAGTATTCTAAAGATTAAATGATCTTCATTTCTTTTAAATAAAAAACTTGAAACTTGATCACTTACTAAAAAAAGATTTTGAAATGAGTATCACTTCATCAATTGATATTGTTTATGGAATACTTTGATCAAATTTATTATTTATCAATTTGAAATTGTGATCAATCTTTTCATTTGAAATCTATTTTATTCCAAAACGAAAACATTTTTATTGAATTTATTAGTGAAATTAATAATAAAAATACTTGGTATAATATATGCAACTAAATTCTTCACTGAATCACAGAAAAACTCAAAACCTCTGCAATTTACAAAAATATATGATTGTTAAGATGTCAGGATTCACAGGATACATAAATTCTTAAAGCTGGTCATCCACTTCGCCCTGTACTTTCAATATTGAGACAATGTAGTACAAGGCCGCAAATGTTGATGATTAATTATTGAGTCCCATGATTTATAATGAATTTGAGATCAGGGATAACTTTGAATTCGAAGATTTCATTTTGAATCAAATACCTAAAGACGACTCTGAATCTATGGTTTCATTTGATGTCTGCAGTTTATTTACGAATCTACTCGTCGACGAAACTATTGATTAGTATGAAAAATCATGTTATGATAATTCTGAAGTAATGAACAAAGTTGTCTTCGAATTTTGAAATTTCAGATCATGGTTTAAATATTCTTAGATAACACTCGAGGTACAAAATGTACTCTAATGAACTAATAAATCATACTTGTGATGATTTGGCGAACTCAAACATTTTTGAATATTTAAAATAAGCAAATATCTAAAATCAAAAGTTTTTGAGAAGAATTATAATTAAAAATATCTCTAATTAATTTTAAAAAAATAATTATCAAAAAATAAGTTAATGAAATTTTATTTCCTAAAAATGTAATTTTTAAAATAGATAATTTTTAACATTAAAGCTAATTGAAGATTTTGTGAATTTAAAATAATTTGCTAAATAATTAATTTTTCAAAAAGGGGATCTTTAAAAAAAATTAAAACAAAACAAAAATTGCATATTTTATAATTAAGGTATAAATATTTATAATTTAAACTAAAATTTATAAAAATCGAGAACGCCATTAAAAAAATAAAATTTTATAGCAATATATTTCGGTGGATTTCCCACCATCTTCAGGCTGAATTAACAACAATTTTGCTGTCTTATATATAGCAAATTGGTAATTATGCAAACATCTTGTGTAATAAATAATTAAATATTTTCAACAAAGTGGAAGAGAGACTTGTTCCTCTTTTCCTTCGTTCCTTATTCAGAAGGTTACAAAAAATTTAAATCCTCTATTTTAAAATCAATCGATAGTAAAAATTTGAATTATAAAATCATTTCTAAATCTTACAAAATTCAAAGTATGTTCAGCAATAAATCTTATACTTTTTTGAGTTTATGTTTCAATCTGGTTTATCAATTTTCGTGTAATGGGTGCAACACCACATACATTGGAGAGACGTCTCGTCATCTCTGTAAACGGATTCAGGAGCATTGACGATTGGGTAATGGTAGTAATATTGCTGGACATATGGAGGTTTGTAGATCTCAGTTGAAAACAACTAATTTTAAAATATTGTGCAGTAATTTAAAAAAAATTATTGGGAAAAAGTTATTGCTAGGCATTATTGATTAAATCACTTAATCTGTCCATTCAGGTCCGTACCGTCGGGGGCCCAAGAGAACAACAGCAACTGAACAACTAAACAGAACAACTGAACAACTAAACAGAACAACTGAACAACAGACATATAGGGTGATAGAGAGTAGTGTAGGTAGCGTGGGTGAGAAAGAAGGAAAGTGTGCACACATGGATTGACGTGGTATGAGGGAATCATCTACATCCAAACAAACACATACACACAAGCACACATTTTCTGTCTATATCTGTCATTATTCTGAGCTTACTTTTACTGCATAATGTCATTGTAATTGATCTTACCTTGTGACATTTTTTTGATTGTAATACAACATGTCAAAACACAAGAGCATCATGAATTTCTTCCAAGTCATTCCGAAGAATTCTGTGACTTCAGTCACTTCACCTAGTGATACAATCACTGCTACTATGTCATCAATCTGTGCTACTACGTCCATCTCTGATACTATGCAATCAATCTGCGCTACTACTTCATACATCCCTGACAATGGAGTGATGTTTTCATTTGCTTGTGTACCTGCTAAGCCAATGGAATCTACTAAATCTGATTTGGGGGCCGACATGCCGCGCCAGCCATCTGCTGTAAATTTCCAAAAGACTCCATTTGGTTCAAGGGAACGCTCATTCACTTCTGCGTGGTATAGCAGAAGACCATATTTGGAGTACTCTATTGAGAAAGATGCAGTCTTCTGCTTTTGCTGTCGAAAATTCTAATTCCCGGCTCTGCTGGAGAAAGTGTTTTCAGAACAGGTGGATTCCGAAATCGGAAATCGGCTTTAGAAAAAGGAAAAGGTTTTCAAAAGCATTAATCTTCTGTTGACCATATCCATGCCATGGAACGATGGAAGGAGAGGCAGTTGCGATGTGAAAGAGAAGAGGAAGTTTGCACTTTGAATTATGAAACACAACTCAAGAACAACCGCTATTATGTCGACGAAATTGTTGACATCGTGAAGTTTCTTGTGACAAATGAATTAGCCTTTCGTGGTGGCAGTTTTAGTAGAAATGACATTGATGAGGATGAGACTCTTCCAAGTGGTCTCTTTTTATGTCTCTTCGAATACACTATTAAGAAAAATCCTGATCTGGCTCGAATCATTAAAAGAATTCCAACAATTGCCACGTACAGATCACCTAGAATTCAAAATGAAATTATCGCGTTAATGGCATCAATGTTACAAGAGTCAATTGTAAAGAAGTGCAATTTTGCGGATGTCGAATATTTTACACTGAAGTGGATGGTACTAAAGATCGAACAGGGCGTGAGAATGTGTCGATTGCCATAAGATTTGTCCTTGATCATTCGAAATTTAAACATTCAGACTGTGTGTTTTCAAAAATTATTCATTTATTACACGAGAATTACTGACCCCCTTAATAAGAGTCTGGGTTCCCCCTACAAAAGGTATCACGGTACGGGGCTGCGTCCATTAATGTCCAAACAAATCTCTCTTCTACTTTGTTGAAAATATTTAGTTAGTTATTATGCAAGATGTTTGCATAATCATCAATTTGCTATATAAGACAGTAAAATTGTTGTTAATTCAGCCTGAAGATGGTGGAAAATCCTGAAGAATTAGTTATACATTCGAAATTGGTAGAAATCCTAAAAATACATTTTTTTAATATTCATGTTAAATAATTAAATATAGGGAAAATTTTCGCACAGTTATAATAAGTAGTGGAATTAAGTTTTTAAATTATTAATTAGTAGTTAAATTTATTGATTATTTGTTAAAGGTCCCGGTATAACAGATGACGACAAAATATTATGGAGGAAGGATAAAAACGCTGTGGAATTCAGTTTAAACTATGCCAAACTTTGGTGTAAGTTTTGTAAGGAATTGGTGACAACTCTAGAAAAGAAGGCAACTCTTGGTAAGAAGTTATTTATAATATTTTTTTTATTTTTTTAAAATGATTTTTATGATATATTTTCGGTTGGTTAATTTTTTTATAAAAATTACTAAATCATATTTTAACTGGATATTTTTAAAATGTTTAATTATCAAAGTATTATATTTTACTTCTCAATTGATAGATGCATAATAGTTATTTATTTTATAAATAAATTGAATATTCGTCATCACCAATGTCATTAGAATATGAAACTTGTTTTAATATTTTGAAATATAAATTAAAAATATTTTTTTTGAATTATTGAAATTAAAAAAAATAAAATTAATTAAATTTAATAAAAAATAATAAATTAAATTATAATGGCTTCAATACAATTTCTCTGTACTAAAAATATTCATAATAAATATAAAATTGTAAATTATCATATCAAATTTATCATAAAAACAAAAATACGCCATTTGTTAAATAGACATTTATTTTTTAAGACAATTAATTTTGACGGTATAACCATCATCGTCAAGTCTCAAGAAAAAAATGAATTTTAAATCTGCTTATATAGGCAAGCAGTGATTATGTCATGAATGGATTGTTATGTCATCTAAACAACTCAATAGGGTTTTCGAGAGACCCGTTTGCACATTAATCTTAGGATCTAAAGATCTGATATAAATTGCTTCACAGGCCACCCTCTCTCAATAGTTTTTAAAACGAGAACACAGAATTTTAAAACCATTTATGTTTTTGTTTTCATTCGACCTTTCTGTGTTCTGCAATATTACTCCCACCTACATTCCGACCATGTTCTTGGATTCTCTTACAAAGATGACGGGACGTCTCTCCAATGTATGGTGCATTACACCATTACATGTAAATTTATATACGAGATCCGAACATAATCCAAATGGGGTTGCAGATTTATTACAAAACACATTTTGGATTTGATATGTTTGTGATGTTATTTTTAAATTAAAGACATTATTTACGCATTTTAAAATTGAACGTTCAAATTGACCAAATCCCTCTGAATATGGAATGTTTAAAACGTATTTTAAAGTTGTTGAGTCTTCTTTATAATTTTTAATCGGTTTATTAATTAATTTATCAATTATTTCTTTGGTCAATTTCTCAACAATTGATTTTGAGTAATCATTTTTATTCAATAATTTAGTTAATTGATAATTTAGTTAATTAGTTTTTTTAATTTTTTAAATATATCATAATTTATATAATTTTATTTTGGTTTATTTTTTATTATTAACATCGATTTCTATATATTCCTTAGCAATAATATATATATTTAAATAAAACATTTTGCATGATCATCCGTAAAAACTAGTCACATGTGTACTTTATATTCAAAAGTATATTTAAATATTTTATATCATTAAATTTTTTAAACTACTTCTTATTTCTTATTCAACTATTTTCAATGAGTTCTTATAATAAAAAAATTCAATATAAACTTTTAAATCAGTGAATTGATATTAATTTGGATGAGAGACTCCAAATTAATAATTTTTTTAAAAATTATTAATTAATTTTATTTTGAAGTACCAATCGATCGGACATCTTTTAGAATAAATCTAAAGGTTCGGGTATGGGATAAAATGGGTGTCACATAAACTTTCTATTGTATTAATATCAACTTTGAATCTTAAAATAGCATTTACAACTTAGTACACCATATTTTTTGAAATAATAATGATTGTAAACAAGGTTAAGTTAACCTAAGTGTCCTGGAGGTGTGATATTGACCATAATTTTAATGAGGAACCCTATCCTGGAGAACTATTTACAATTTTGATTTATTATTTATTTCGAATAAATCGGAAATTAAATGATTATTAAAATAAATTAATTTACTTCGAATAAGAAGATTAAAAAAACACTTAATCTCAATTAAGAAGAATATCTATAAATGCAAGCTTTACTATGGATTGTCCCTTGGATGATCCGAGTTGTCTGTCTAATAATAACTGTCAACAATGTATCAGTTCTCTTAACAACTTTGTTTCTGTTAATATATAATTATTTATAATTCTTCATCTAGAATGCAATTAATAATAATATCAAACAAGAGATTATTACCAAATAGTTAATCAATTCGTTATATTAAATTATTTATGTTTTGTCAATTAATATTTATTAATATTATTTTATGAAAATAATTATTAAAAAAGTATTATGAGAAATATTTTTTAGATGGATTATAACATTTTTTAATTAAAACAAATTAACTTATTTTATGTTGCTGCTTTTATTAAAAGTTGTTTGTATTAAAGATAAATAATTTAATTTATAAAGTAATAAATTAATAATGAAAAATATTAATAATGAAAATAAATAAAAATATATAAATTATAAACTTTTATCTTAATAAATATTTTTTTAAAAAAATAATTGTTTGTTCAATTAAGTGTACAAGAATATTGTTTGTTTAAATTAAAGACATGGTGATTGGACTGACTGGGGCAAGAGTGATTCTGGTCAAAAGACGCATAGTATTCTATGAATACAATTCATAGAAGGGTGTAACTGAGGTTCAAAGAGTTCTAAACTCTGAGATCGCCTCAGAAAATCACAGATTCAGCGGCCATAAAAAGCAACTGATGAGAGAACGCATCGCTCGCGATGTGCTCTGGATATTCAATGATCCGGTAGATTTGGCAGAATACAAGGAAATTTAGAGGAAAGAAGGTTTCTCGACAACTATGAGGAATTTAAACACCTGACCAAAGGAACCAGATCTGAGCGATTGAAAGAGGAAGTTGAGCACGAGAAAAAATATCTGAAAATGCTTCAACTGCGTATCAAACTAGTAGCTTGCACATTTCCTTATTGCTTTAAAGAATTTGCTGAGCAGAAGAATCTCACAAGACACATTAAGAATGAGCATCTGACCATAGCACCGACCACACAGAAAGGTGAAGGTTCATTCAAATATCCCACGGAGAACTGCTACAAAAGTAACAAAACTGATGTATGGTTAAAATGGCATTTATTAATTGATCATCGAATCCAAGGTATTACGAACATCCAAATAGTACAAAGAGCAGAAAGTGAAAGACGTACTGTATCTTTGAACTTGAACGCGTAAAATGAAACGCCAGTATCTGTCAGTGTAACTATTGAGGACTGTCCAGAAGTAATCTTTAGTGGGGTGCTGAATTTTCGGCTGGATAATATAACGGTTAAGAGAGTGTTTCACTGCCCATTTTCCCGTTGCACTAAGTGTGTTTATTCAGCCAAAAGTCTTCAGAATCATGGAACAAAGGAACATGACTGGTCATTTCTCAGAGGGCGGCCAAAGCGTGCACGTGCATTGAAAGCTCGCACTCTTTCATCCGAAGCCGCGTGAGGGGATCATAAAACTTTGTATTTGTTAAATAGTTTCTATCCGCTAGAGTCCATGATTCACTACCCTGTGTGCCAATGCTGAGTATTATTTGTAATTCACAGTTATCCGTCACAGTCGGGTCAGGTTTATTTGTTTAAATATAGTTGTTCTCTACGATTTATAAAAATATATTATCCAATTCAGCATGTAATAGATTATAAATTATAATAATAATAATTTATAGTTATAATTAGTTATAACCAGGCGCGTAGCCAGGGCGGGTGATTGGGTGGATTTCCACCCACCTGATAAAATGCCCTAAAAATTGTTTAAAAAAATTATTACGAAAAACAAAACTTAGAGGAACGGGATCTCTCGTTTTTCCCCCAATTAAAATCCAATTGGGCGTTCCCATTTTAATCCACGTTTTCGGCCCTACTGGCGAGGCTGAAAACAAAGATTAATATAGAAACCCTTGATTAGATTTTAATCGGGGAGAAAAAAGGAGGTCCGAGGAAAGTTTAAGGAGCTTAAGGATCGTTTAAGTTTAGAGGGTTAAAATCGGGAGACACCCCCACCCCTGAAAAAATTCAAACATAATTAGCCACCCCAATTATATTTAAGATTGCTAGATCTTTCAGGAATTTTTTTCCACCCCCCCTCTGCAATCCTGGCTACGCCGCTGGTTATAACTAATAATTTAGTTATTATTTATTATTGAATGTTATGTTAGTTATTAATGTTAGTTATTATTTATTATTATTTAATTTAGTTATAATTTATAATTATTATTACAGTTATTTATATATTAAAGAGGCTATTCTAAATTTTCTTGAATGGTGATTTCATCACTTGACTCTGTACGTTTGGAATGCTACCAGATTATACAATGCTAAAAGCACTTTTCAATAGTTAGACGCATCAATCAGTTCTAGGCATTAACAATCCAAACAGCAGTCTTAAAAACTGTTACATATTTCCAGAATTCAGAAAGCGATTCCAATAAAGTGGAACAGTAATAAGAACGACGCGAGAAAGTCTTTAAATAAGTTTTATAAAATAACCTAGTTATTTTTGTACTTTGTACAGTATTTAAGACTTCACACGGAATAGAAATTAAGGTAAAAAAACTGAATTTCTAAAAAATCCTAAAATAATAGGCTATAAATTACCAACTTAAGTGAGAAATTTGCCCAACAAGCAATTCCCTTCTCATTAGGAGATGGAAGTCATCCTGCTAAAAGCTATGTTTTGGAAGATTATTTTATATTGTTTGTTGAAGGTTTACGTTTTTAAAAACGTTGTTTATACATCTGGACAATTATTGTTGTCGAATTATAAATTCAATAAAATGACATATATGTCCAGTGAAAATTAAAAGAATAAATTGAAAAGGAAGTTTGTTCGCTGACAATCAAGTAACATACGAGACTTTAATCTTTTGGATGATATGAAAAACACCAAACACTTTAGACCCAAACTAATATTTCTTTATCCGCGATTTGATATTCAGCACTTCACACGCAATAGAAAGTCATATAAAATCGAAAATATAATCAAAAATTTTCGTTTAATTTGCATATTTCAATAATAATATCGTAAACCAAATCGTTGTTCAAGATTTTAGGACATGTTAGCTTCATTTTCCATGAAAATTTAATGGAAATATTTGTATATTACACAGATACATGTATGTAACACTTTATTTATTTTTTTTATCAGAAATCGAACTATGTCGCAGTTGGATTAAACAGTTTCAGAGTTTTGAATCAACAGTCAGTTCCGGTGCAATGGTAATGTTATAATTTCAATATGTTTATTATTTTTGTCCCATTGATCAAATTTATTGAACAAGTTTTATGTTTTAGTTTGGAGCACCACTGAGATCGGAATCGTTGATGATGAGCAAATTGGTAATATTGAACTATATTTTGTAATTGATATTTGAATCACTAAATAATGATTTTGATTTGGAAATCAAATGAATAAATAAAAATATATTTTTTTCTAACAAAAAAATTCTAACAGTTCAATCGTGATTGTTGATAAAATTCTGGGACAAAATCTGAGATGAAAAGCCTTGCCAATAATTGTCAACGGAAGGACTCATCAAGGAATGCAGTCGTATATGTTCTTCACATTTCCTCATTTATATTTTTATTTTTATTTATATGAAAAATTAGTAATTTAATTTAAAGGATTATGAAAAAATCGAAAATTAAATAAATAAATTATGAAATACATTGCTTGACCCTTTACAGTACCTTTGGTGTTTTATGGTCGACTTATATCTTATATTTTCATATTGTTTGTATTACTAGTACTGGTACTTATTTTATTATATAAATTAATTTACCAATCATTTAAGTATAAATATGTAGAATGTGACATAATTTTGTTATAATATTGAAACAATAATTCAACAAATAAGGGTAAATAATTTTTTCTAACCATATTCACTGTATTCTTCTCAAGTATCTTTCTTAAAGATTCTTAAAATTTGGTAATGCTTTATAATGGGTGTAGGCATAATCCTAATGCTTATTTAGTTTGGATTTAGTTCGTTCAAAATTTAGTAGTTCTTCGTACTATTTCTTGATCTCTTAAAATTTTGATGAGACTAAAATGCAACAAATAAAAGTAGGCTGAGTGTCAAACCATTCGAATATATAAAGGACATATATTTATTTCACAAATTCAAAGAAACATTGTCAAATCTATCTTTTTGATAAAATACACATACATTTTATTTGATCAAAGAAACGAATCACTTTTTCTTTTCCACTTCGCATAAAATCTTCTTTTAAGATTGTTGCTCTGTTCCAGATTTGAATTAATATAAAAAAATTAAAGAAATAATTAACATTGAAATTGGAATTTTGCATTCCAATTACAATTCATTAAAATTATATAATATATATTTATATATGTATATACGTTATATTAAGAATTTAAAATTGTTATGTTTTAAAATTCGTTTGTTTAAACGAATTATTTATAATGAGACAGATTTGATATCCAATAAAGATATATAAAGAAAATCGATTGCCTTGTCTAATTGTCTAATTTAATTGTCTAAATGTCTAATTTAAAAGAACAGATAACTTTGCCTTTTGACTCTATTTTTAATGTGGATTATTTTATGAAGACATGTGGAGGCATTCATGATCAATGTTATGAATTAAGGAGAATATTTCAAAGTTGTGGAAACAATATTGGAACGATGTTTTGGAAAATAATCACTAATGAACACGGAATAAAACCGACCACTGGTGTTTACGAAGGCGAATGTGATTTGCAATTACAGATAATTTACGTTTATTTTACTTCTGGAATTCATGAAAAGCGTGTGCCGATCAGCGTCATGGTTAAATTGAATAGTACCATTCTCGATTATGTACTGAATTCGAATCTTGGGAAATTGTTTCAACCAGATTATCTCATCGGTGGTTCCTCAAGTGCTTCTAAAAATTGCGAAAGACATACGGCCCTCTTCAGGGCCAAAAATCGTGATTGGGCATTAGAAATGAATTGGATGATGTTTTTCAGCGAGTGGCAAGTCTGGTCAGTCGTTTGGCACATTACAACAAGAAGTCGACGATCACGAGCAGAAAAATCCAGACGGAAATTATTGATGAATTGGATAGAATCATGCTCTAACTTTGATTTGATAATCTTATTTACATTGAAAATTATTACATATTTACACAAACTTATTATACAAAAAGAAAAAAATATAGGGAAAATACAAAAGTAAAAACATATTAAGAAATGAATTTTTTAAATAAACAATTACTTTTGTATATTTCTACACAACCTAAAAAGGATACCTACCATGGATTGATATTCATATTCGAGCCAAACGATCATTATACGATCGACTTTTTGCAATTTTATTTTTAACTTTTCTTAGTAAAAATAAAATTTTTATTTTTTTGTTAAATAGAAATTACATTACAAGCAACCTTAATGAAGACCAATGAATCTTCAATATTATTTTTTTCTTATTCGTATTATTACTATTACTATTATTATTATTATTAATATTATTATTATTATTATTAAAAAGAATAATGAGTTGATAAAAACAATAATAATTATACTTTTATCTATTTATTTTATTAGTAGTGTAAATTCACGAATGAAGAGTTGCAAGAGCGGTTACAGTGGTGGGACAATGTTGAGGATAAAAAAGGAAAACATTTGAAAAAATGAATCACTAAAAACTGTTTTATTTTCATTAATTTATTTTATAAAACAGTAAGTAATTTTTCAACTGAAATCATTTAATAAACATGATGCATTATCATCAGAAACAGTTAATAAATAAATTATAATTTATCAAATTTTAATGTATTTCATAAATTGATCAAAAAGTATCTGTAATGTAAATATAATATGACTTTCTAATAGAAGATTTCAGTCGTTTCATTTAATTTTCCAATTAAAATTAGATGAATTTCCTGTAATTTAAAGTAGAATTATAAATAAAAATAAGATAGTTTAAGTAGATATATTATTATATCTATTAATATTAATAGTATTAGAACTATTTAGAGCTTTTACATGGTTTTCTAGATTTTTATAAAAAACAATGAGTCGAATTGACTTTGGAACATTTTTCAGTAATCATTTTGTACGTGGACATACTCTATATTCATAAAATAATCATTTAATATAAATTTATGTTCTTCGGAGAAATATAAAATGATTTATCTTTTGTTAATTATTAAATTTAGCTTTCAGAAAAAAATATTTACATTTTAAAATTCGAAATTTTGTGTGTAAAATTCTTAATATGCAAAACATTCTTAACATCAGTCTCGCAATCTTGGGAGTAGAGATCATTCCAAAAACAATATACAAATTACGATGTACCAAATAACATTCGAAAATAATCCTCACATGTACTTTTATAGTAAAATGTTTCATTATATTTTTGTCTAAAGAATTTGTTTTTTCAATATATGCATATATATACAGGGTGTCCCAAAAATATGTATACACATTAAAAATTTAATTTTATTGATTAAATGCATGACATTCCTATGATTGGGACTGAATCTACAAAAAAAACTTATTTATGTTAAAAAAACTATTTATATTAAATATAATGAAAGTTAAACATAAATAAAATTAAATAAAATTCAATAAAATTAAATTTTTAATGTGTATACATATTTTTGGGACACCCTGTATATATATATAAGAAAATTTTATATTTTACGTTGTTTAATTAAGTTTTATTTGATGTGTAATTAATCTTCGCCAATAATAATGCTGAAATTTAGTTTTATTGTCAGGATCTGCAACTTGAATGATCAATTTGTTTACATTACTGGACTTTACTGCTGTCATACATTAACCGAAAACGTTCATAAAGGTGTCCGGTCAATCAATACCCGGTATATTCATGCCCATGTACTCTCTTAACCTGGTCTATCTTTGTCAAATAAAATAAATCTAGATGTTTTGTTAATAATGCATCATGTTTATTAAATGATTTCTGTTGAAAAATTACTTTTACTGTTTTATAAAATAAATTAATGAAAATAAAACAGTTTTTAGTGATATATTTTTTCAAAGGTTTTCCTTTTTTCAAATGTTAGAAATATATATATATATATATTTCTAAAAAGTGTATTTGTTTGTTTGTTTGTTTGTCGGTCACGTTTTTAAATGTGAAATTGCGGAGGAACAAGAGTGATAAGAACAAATACAGTAAATACAAATTCAGTCAAGACCTGCTTTTTTGTTACGTGTGCTGATTGGGGTGGGTGCATGACCTACGCTAAAAACACGTTTTTCATGACTTTCATGTTGTTTGAAGGGTCAAACAGTTTCATCAGTGGTCCCATTAACCGACTTTTACTGGTCCTATTAAGCGACTGGTCCTATTAACCAGTGGTTCTATTAAGCGGCTTTAACTGTAATCAAATTAATTTTTTTGGTAAAGTAATTATTTTATCTCGAATATTTTCTGAAGACACCAAACAAAATAAAAAAAAACATTTGATTTCCAAATTAATGAATTTTTTAAATATTTTTTTTAAAATTTTAATTGAAAATTTAATTTTAATATCTAATTATTTTATTCACAGATTAATTCAATATTACTTTTGTTTATGTTCAGATTATTGATCAATGTAAAGAGATGGAGAATCAAAATAGTAAAAAATTAGGGAAACTTTTAGATGTAAGTGTTTCTAATTATTATCATTATTTTCGGATATAATTTATTTACCTTTATTAATATTAATCTTTATTAATCGCAGTGTTATATTTGTTTATGAATATTTGAATATGTAAATAAATAAAACACATAATTTTGCATAATAAATAAAACGTTGAAATCAGTTGTGATTTCAAATTTAAAAAATAACAAAATATATATTGTAGTGCCCTTTATTGTGAAAACTCGGACATTCAGATAAGTCAACTTCACTTTTATTATCTTATCTTTATGTTATTCCTAAATCCGTTATGCTAATTATGAAATTCAGATTGGAATTATTAACAAAATCAATATGAGTTTTACAACATTTATTAATATCACAAGCGCATTCACTATTTGATATTTTTCTTGATCAATATATTTCTGAGTTCAAACTAATTATTTTCAATAAATGAAAATCTTTGAATAAAAATTATTAATTATAAAGAATCTAATTGGTTAAAATTAAATCTAAACATTTTTAAAAAAGAACATTATATTAATATATTAAAATTTTAAATTACATTAAAAAATAAATAATACATTCAAAAATTATTTTAAATCTTTTTACTTTTATTAGGTTCGTGATTAAAATTTGAAGTTATAATTTTGTAAACTTTATTTTAAATAATTATTTCATTTTAATTAATCGAACATTATTTTTAATTTATTTAAAATATAAATATGATTTTTAAAAATATCAAAAATTTAAAGTTCTCCAAAAGGAACCCCACCAACTTTAACATTAAATTAAATTATTTTCAATTAGTAGGAATCAAACAAAACACCAATCATCCATCTGTGTAGGAGAGGCACAATCCGAATCAACATACAACATGCACAATATCAGTACACAATTCAAAACATTCCTCACGGGACTAATAAGCAAATTAGAATCAAATTTCAACTTAAATTTGGATTAATATGAAAAATAAGAATTAAACAATTCTTGTTAATATAATCAGAATTAAGAATTGCTTTTATGTTAATGTTGATATTGCACATTTTTTATCAATTATAATTTTTGTTCTATAAAAAACGGAATATATTTTCTCATATATCAATTATTTTTCTACAGTGGCGGACTGGCTACTTATTCTCAGGGTTGCTGATGTGCTTCAGGGGCCCGTAATTGCATGCAGGATAACGAATTCTTTCTAAACAAATTTTACCTCTATGTTAAATTTACATGAAAAATGACTTTTGTGCACACTATGGTAGTTACACACCAACATTGTAATATCATTTGAATAATCATTCAAAAGAAAATGATTAAATAGGCTCATTTAACACCAGAAAACAACACGTACAGTATGTGGAGCAAGTAACAGACAGAAATAAACAGGAGAAAATGTTAGTACAGTAGAGCACGTTTAAATTCGTTAGAACTTTCTGAAAGTGGTCTATGATGACATCATGATCTATGGGGAAATTTTTCTCTACTAAAGGAATCAACATTGGTGCTTCTAGGTGTGGTTGTCCAATCGTTGAGCTCAATCGATGTTTTATCATTTTTATTCTACATAGGGCCCGGATCCTTAACATTTGAAAAGGGCCCGGGTTGCTAACGCAACCCGGCAACCCTGATCAATCCGGATCTACTTTTCTATCCGTGGTAGATTAGTACTGTGAGACGATTACTTTGTTAAACGACTGCCGCTACACCTATTATCCTCCTCTTTCAACTCCTTCATTTTCCTTCTTTATCTATGATTAATAGAACATTATAATAAAATATTGGGTATCCTCTACATTAACGATAAAAACTTTAATCTTTTGAGTAATTATATAATCGTTCCACCAACTAGATTTCTGCAATTTGTGATCCCGTTTTTATTTCATGTCTTCTTTTTAATCTTTCCATTTTTAGTTTATTATACCCTATTTCCAAAGAATTATAAGAACACTTTTACAATGTAGGTGCTTCTTTATCATAAGAAATTTGATCCATACTAAGCTTTACAATTCACTGTATTCACATTACATTTGTGCCTTGGTAAATGGCTGAAAAATCTCTTGTGGCTTGGATTTCGGTGCGTTTTAAATTCAGTGAAATAGTATAATATCTAATTTATAATAATACATAGTCTTATTTAAATTATACTTCTACTCTATCTTTTTACATCTCACTTAGGATTAGTTTAACACAATTACATAATCTTAACAATATTTAAAAATTGAGGAAAGACTATAATTCTATGAATAATACCGTGATTTTAAGAGAATGTTATTGGTAAAAATAAAATTCTTATTCGATCTACACATTTAATTCTTAATTAAGACTGATTAAGTTATCTGGTACAGATGAAAAAACATTAGACTTTATTGCACTTGTCTTTTATACCATCTGCGGTTCAAAGAACCAGCTGATATCGGATTTATGTATGTTCGTCAACCCTCTTAATTCACAGTCTCGTATTGACGGTCACTGGGTCGTCAACCACGGTCGTCTCGGACATCGCTTTTTTCTATAAAAAATCTCTTAAATTAATCCAAATCTCTATTAGTCGAAACGAAAGAATGTTGACCGATTTCACATAGAAATATGACAATTAAAATTCTCTTGAATTTATATTTTTATTTATAATATACAAATTAATACTTACCTTATATTACCGCGTATAATGCGAAAAATTTATACCACTTTTGTCCTCATGAAAACATAGGGTCGCAGTATACGTGAGTAATAAATTCTGAGTAAGTTATCTAAATCATTTATTATTAATGAGTAATGATTACTACAAATGATGATTAATGATTACTGTAAAATGATTACTAAATCGATGATAAATTATTTGTTTAGAGAATTTAAAGCGAAATAAATTATTTAATGCGAATATTAATACAAAGAAATCTAAATATTACCTTGTTTATCTGCTATCTTATTTCAAACGTGTCAAACCGCCATTATAATTATAGAAAATAATCTTGGAAAATAAAATAGTTTTTACCTTTTAATTTAAACTTGAGTCAGAAAAGAAAGCGTATGTCGTATGAAGTTGGATTCAAGTTGCGTGTAGTCAAGTTTGCAGAAGAACGTAATAACTGTGCTGCAATGAGGGAATTTGGAATTGGTGAAAGCAAAATTCGTGCATGGCGTAAACAGAAAGAGAGTTTGGAAAAGATGCAGAAAACAAAGCGTTTTAGGCGAGGAGATGGAGCTTCATTTCCTAAATTAGAACATGACTTGAATGAGTGGGTAGTTATGCAGAGACAAGAAGGCTACATTGTAACAAAAAATGCAATTCATTTTAGTGCTCTTCAGTTGAAAAAATTGCTATTCAAAGAAACTCCTGGTATTGACACTTTTCTTGCTTCATCAGGATGGTGCAATAGATTTATGGAACGGTATGGCCTGACTCTGAGACAGCGCACAAAAATTTCGCAGAAGCTGTCAAAGCAATTAGAAGAAAAGGTGGATTCCTTCCATTAATTTGTAATAACTATGCGAAAACGCCATGGATATGAGTTATCGCAAATAGAGAATATGGATTAGGCACCAATGTATTTCGAATTGTACAGAACTGTTAATGCCGTCGGTGACAAAAGCGTTTCAGTTAAAACAACAGGCCGTGAGAAAACTCATTTTAGAGTTGTTTTAGCGTGCATGGTCAATGGAACGAAACTAAAACCAACAATTATTTTTAAGAGGAAGTCAATCCCAAAATATGTCAAGTTTCCGTTACGGATTATTGTCCGCGCTCATCCAAAAGGCTGGATGGACGAAGAAGGTGTCAAACTTTGACTGCAAACTGTTTGGAATGGCCGTGCAGGTGTTTGATTCAGAAAAGTTGTTATTAGTTTGGGATATGTTTCTGGCCCATCTGAGTGACAGTTGCAGGAAAAATGCACGTGATATGAAAACCGATCTTGCAGTTATCCCAGGCGGTCTGACATCGGTCCTGCAGCCATTGGACGTTTGCATTAATAAACCATTCAAAGACCGGCTAAGCGCCAAATGGACGGACTGGATGTCGTCTGGAGCTCCAACTTTAACCAATAACAGGAAATTTACAGAAGCCGGACATTGGCCGTATTACAACTTGGGTGAAAGAAGCATGGAAGTCCATTCCGTTGGACATAGTAAAGAATTCATTTTTGAATGTGATATCAGCAATGCTTTGGATGGGACTGAAGATGATGCATTTATGAAAGTGGCAATGAAGAACAGGAAGACGTAGACGATGATGATGTACATGTGATGATTTGGCAACAGATGAATTTTTGACCGAAATGTTCGGAGAAAGTGACGATGAAGAATTTAATTAATAAATGATTTTTTTTGGATGATTTACTTTTTTTATGTTAAGACTGTTTTTACGGTTTGAAGGTTTGAAAGGGCTTAAAAATATAGTGATCGCATTATACGTGGGATCGCATTATACGCGGTAACATACGGCAATTATAAATATATTAATTTATTTAATTTTAATATAGCAAAAATATTTTCAGTAATCAAATTAAATACATTAATCAAATATTGTCGTATTAAGAAATATTAAAATTAAAAATAAATCATATCATATGATTATATATTAATTTCGTTTAATTAAACAGTTTAATAGATAAGGATTTTGAAAATATATTCGTTGTTTATTTTTGTATTTTGATTTAGTTTTATCTCATTCAATTTCATTTTAATGGTTTTGAAGAGATTTTTTTTAATAGATTTTGTTATTTTTTTAGAAAAAAATAATGAAGTTTTTTTAAAGATTTATTAAATATTAGTAGTTGCTTTCGATAATGCAAAACAACATTGCAACACTCCAAAAGTCATTTTTAAAAAATGATTTAACTAAGTTTCAGGGTGGTCCATTTAAAACTCGAATTTTTCATCGTTCCGCTAATTAAATTATTTATTTTTTCAATTTTTGGAATATTGTTCTTATTAAAGTAATGTGATTTTTTTTAAAATTGATGGTACAACTATAGAAGATTGATTTTATAATGTTGTTTTTCCTTGTGATCCGGACAGCTCTAGGGGGTTACCGTGCTCCGGGCCACTTAACTGTGGTGGAACCACTCGTTCCGGTTTTGGGTGAAACTGCGCGTCTCCGTCGTAATTAACTGGAAATGAGCCTGTCAGGAGGAAGAGAATTCCCGGGGATTCTTGGTAGGCCATTTTGATTTCACTGTCAGAACATTTCGCGATGCACTGTAATCGTTGATCATTGTAAAAGTTCTTCGGTCCGCATGGAACACCATCAGACACTTCCGAATTGAAATGCAACGACGATTTGACATATGGATTATTTATATTAGACATTAGAACAGAGCATAGAATGAACGAAGTCATTCCAATCAAATTGTATTTATCGTTTTTAATTTAAAAACATATGTCAATATTACATCGAGTAAAACAACGACTTTACATATTATTTTTTACAATTATTAATTAATTAATTTTTATCATAAATGTTTGCTTTTTTAAATGAACGCCACAGAAGCACCAGATTCTTCCTAAATACAATAATGCATGGTTTCTGTTTACAAATACGGTGATTCCGCCCGCGCATGACAAATCGATCTTCGGGGGTTCTCGACAGGTGAAACTCAAATCAACTCCATCGGCCTCAATTCGTACATGATCGGTCCATAGGATATCAGGTTTATCTTCAATGTTGTCGACAGATTCTTGAGATTGACGACATTTGCGGAAAACTCGCTCGGCGGGAAAAAATTCTGCTAATAATGAGGCAACTGATCGAGGTGCCAAATACTAGCGACGGGATTTCACCGATGTAATTCGAAACATGTCAATTATCGGTGACACAAAAAACAAACAATTCCTTGTCGACATAAATTTGAATAGAACTATCAAAATCCAAATCAAGAGCTGAAACATAATTATTTGAAAACGTTTATTTACAGTAACATACAGTCTAATTTTTTTTAGTTAGGTCATTAAAACAAACACTCCTTTTTTATATCATTAAACAAGTTTTGTGTTTATTTTTACAATTCACTATTTCGTTCTGCGTAGTAAATAAAATAACTCAACTTCGTTTTTTATTATTACAGTCAAAATAACTAATATTATCGACATAAAACATTCGCAAATAAAATTTGAATTAACACAAATAATTTTGGTTGAAAACGGTTGTATTGTTGTGGTACACAACAGATAATTTTTGAGAAAGAAAGATGACTCAAGACATGTAAATATCGTGGAGCTTGAAGCAGTTGTGAAAGGATTGAACGTATGTCTAAAAATAGACATGAATCACATAACGATGAAGTGTGATTATAAATCGTTGATTCCTTAGATCAAGGATGTAATAATAAATAGATCCAGATTGTCTACAACTTTTTTTTCTGAAGTACTTATTATATGAAGTTCAGGAGATGAATTTAAAATAACGTTGAAAATATATTTTGTGTTTAGCAATTCAAACAAAACTGATGAATTAACTAGGATAGCGAAGATTCTGACAAAAAGCGTATGTTGCACTTCGACGAGCGTTGACAGAAAAATTAAATAAACTCTGTCAAAATGTCACCTAGGCACCAAAAGAATGACATTTGTTTGTAGAGGAAAATATGCTTGTTGCATGCAAAGACATTACGAATGTAATTTGTCAACAATACCAGCCTATTTATCTTGCACCGGTAAAATAGAAAAAGGGACATTTACCAATAAAAGATAATTTGGGTTAGTCACTACAAATTCTACCAAACACAATTTCGAAGGGCGAATATCCGGTCGTAACTTGAACTGTTGCATTTAGACAGAATTCTATCTTCGGAACAATTTGCCACCATGATCGTTTCTCTGTGCCTTCTCTGCTTGTTGCTACAATGTCTCTCACTGTTCGAATAGTTCTTTCTGCTAGCCCGTTTGATTGATGTTGAAATGGGCTACTAAATCTTTGTTCAATTCCGTATCTCCTGCAAAATTCTTTTAATTTTCAGCCGGTAAAACATTTTCCATTGTCTGTTAATATTGTTTTTGGCTTCCCATATCTATATATCCATTTTATCAACACGCATTGAACTATGGTCTCTTCGTTTTGAGTTCTAATCTCTGTCAAAGAGACCAATTTCGAAAACTGGTCCACCATGACTACCTAACCCACATATGCGATATCCATCACGACTTGCTTTAAAAACTCGTCACTTCTTGTTGGAATCAACTTCTCTTTTGTTTTTTCACGTGGAATTTTTTTGCGTATACATTTCTGACATTCTTCTATAACGATTTGCACCTCTTTTGCTAAATCTGATAGCATAAAATGATTTTAGATATACTTCTTTGTCTTTTTGATGCCTACATGACATAAATCTCTGTGTATTTTCCTGATGAAATCTCTTATAATTTGCTTCGGAACCAATGGTAACAAATCGATCCTTCAGAACTTGAGATTTTATCCACTTTTTCAAAAGTTCATTCGAAATTTCGTCATCGCTGTGTTTCGTAAAATTTTCAATTGTTTTCCCAACCCTTAATTCGAATGTTAAGAATCTTTCATTCCCACCTTGATAAATTTGGCTTAGTTTGTCCAATTCTTCCAACAGCGGTACTTTCTTTATAAATGTTTCTGAAACCAATTTTTGGATTCCATATCTGACATTGGTTTCTTACCATCTTCTGTTGCGTTCCCCCAAAGAATTTTCGCTTCGTCTATCAACAAATAGTTACACATTTCCAAGAATGTTAACCCGAAAAATTCTGAGCATTGGCATATGTCTCTATACCATATTTGACCTTCTTCAGAATCCACTCCATTGTAGTCCTTCATTTTCTTTTCGAGGGTTTCCTTAAAGATTGATGACAGTTATTGTTTAGGAAGCCTCAAAACTTTTATTGGAACACCAGCGTGGTCGCCAGTTAAATCTTCAGATTTCACTTAAGGATTCACAATATCAACAAGTAGAATTGATTTAATGTTTACAATCTTTTTAAAATACTTAAACAAATTAATAATCACAACTGTTGATGTAAAAGGTAAAGAAATAGAATATTGCGACTTTCAACTGGTCTGGGCTGATGTTAATTACAAGCTGCACCCAGCGGTGGTAAACATGCATAGTTATGAAGAAGCTTTTTTATTGTAAATATTTAGTTTAGTGTGACAGTTCACGATTTCTTAAACATGTCAGTGATTTGAGACCAAGAAGAGTTGATCTAGAGCAAAAGAATATTAAACCGAATCTTATCGATGTATCTTCAAAAATCGATGAACCAAACAATCATAGAAATACTCACATTTGGAGAAAATTGAAGTATTTAGAAGATAAAGTTGGATGTAGATTCCATTACAGATGAATCTGATGAGAATGTGGAAATACATTTACATATTTTAATAAATGAATATTAGTTTAATATTAAAACGCTTTTATTAACTAATATTTGTACTTTAAAAAAAGTTTAGCTATATTAATTTACTTTGATAATAAACTCGATTCAAAATCGAAATGATGATTACACTTTCGGAAACATTTCTGTGCCAATGAGTTTGCATATTAACTTAGCTCTAATAAGTATCAAATTATACAGTTGAAGCTTTGTATTTGAAGTTTCATTATCCATATATAACTAATTCTCTCAAAACATCAAGGTAAACATCAATAGTCATATTCAAGTCTTCAAAAAACATGGGTCATTATATTTCCTTCCCTGGTGAAAATACTTTGCATTATCACTGTAGCAGAAAGGTTTGTTTTCATAACAAGTGGAACTTTAGCAAGATTATTCCATACTTTCCAGTCTTGCTAACAAAATGTTTTAATTGTAGAAGAAAATAAAACAAGTTAATAAAAAGTCTAGTGACAATTTAAGCGCAATTTCCTTATGTTATTCGGTGCCCAAATATTAAAACGTTTATATCAGTATTTGACTATGATTAATTTTTTGTGACCGAACGAAAGGATATTTTTGAAAACTTTCTCCGGCAATATTGTTCTAAATATTAAAACGTTTATATCAGATTTTTTCGGTAATTTTTACCGAATTTGATCGGATTACGATAATCCGCATAATCCACACAAGTAAAAGCTTATATTCAGGAGAAGAGGGTCAATCTAGGGGTTTAATTTTCGTAAATTGCGCTAAAAAGCAACTTCATCAAGTAAACAATGTCCATATAAAATTAATTAAAATTAATTAATTAATCCATATGAAATTTATAGTTGTCTATTAATTATTAAAACGTTTATATCAGTGTTTGACTATGATTAATTTTTTGTGACCGAACGAAAGGATATTTTTGAAAACTTTCTTCGGCAATATTGTTCTAAATTATTGCAGGAATCGATTGGTAAATGTTTCAAGTCGCTAAGTGG